>JAODAL010019091.1:0-72950 GCA_025379985.1 Phyllomedusa bahiana
GGGTTTGCTTTAAAAATCCCCCCCATGATTACGTTCTTATCGCCGGGATGCTAAAAAGGGAGTTTAACTTAACGAAAAAGTTTTGTATTGGATAGTTTGTGGCAATACATTTACAAGGGGGTGTATTGGGTACCCTTTCGCGAAATTTTTCAAAATGGTTCTACCCCCCTTCATCCTTTTAACCCCCCCTCTTCCCTTTTTTTGGTAAATCCAATCCCTTTGGAATAAAAGGGCCACGCCTTTCTTGTTTTGGAGGAATAGTTGGACATGTGGCAGGACTCCCCAGAGCACCGCAGACCCCCCTTGTTTCCTTCCTCCTTTGGGTTTTTTTTCAAAAGATTTAAATCAGGTTTTGAACCGCCTAATGGTACGCTCACTTTTTCCTTTTAATGGGGTTTTTAGTCCTGCCCATTCCAAGAACCACCCTGTTTTGTCCCTCCTCCAGGGACCATTTCCGCTACCCCTACCCTCATGTAAACACCACCCCGCAACCTCGTAAGATGTGTTTTTTTTTCTTACCATGCCCCCCATTGTCCCGCGAGCAACGTGGCACATCTTCCTATTTGTACCTCCGGGGTCGGGAACCCCCAAACCCTTTTGTAATCCCCCCATCTGTGGGGCCGCCCCCGAGAAAAGACATGCAATCATCAGCAAAAATTTAATAACCATAACAATTTTAACATTTGGGACCCGATTCGCCCGGTAATTGACCAATCTCAAACAGTCAATAACTTGCATGCCAGCAAGTCAGTGGATCACTAATCCAATTTTCCCTTTGTCCCCTAAAGGGTTCCTGACCTTTCTAGCTAACCCCTCCTACGGGAAAGATCCTTTCTTGTGCGGGTTCTTCAAAAATCATCTGCCTTCCCCCCATTACTTTTAGTTTGCGGGGTATGGGGGTTTGAAAAAGTATCTCCTCCCATGGGTGTCGCAGACGGGGGTGAAACCTTTTTTTTTTTTGGGCCCAAACTTGCAGAAAAATCCTAAAAGGGGATTTTAAAAGCCCCCTACTAAGAGGTCATCCTTCCGTAACCCCTTTTCCACCTGCTCTTTGTTTCCCCCAAATTTTGAGGTATTTAGCTTCACTGTGGCTGGTTCCCCCTTTTCCCCCCCTTCCCTCCCTCTGCGGTCCCACCTTGCCCCCTTTGATAACATATTGTCTGGGGGGCTAACCAATGCTTTGGGAAGTTATCTTAGGGGAAAGTAGTCAGGGATCACCTGGTTTTGGGCTCTGGATCCCCACAAACGAGATTATTCCCCCTGCTGCATTTTCCAGGGTTTTATCCTTTTCTTAAAAACGCCTCAGTTTTCCCAGCCTGTGCAAGAGATTTTTTCCCACATTAAAATGGTAACCTCACAAAAATTTCACCTTGTTCTCAACTCCACTATTTTTGCGTTTAGCTTTTTAATTTATTTTTAAGAAGTTAATCGAAGTATGCAAGACTTCAAAATCGTTTATCCATCATGGGGGTCACAATCGGAACCTCTTGGGCTATGGCGGCAAGGGTCAATGGCTTTATTTCCCGTGGGGGCCCTGTCGGACTAGTGGGGATCCCCGGGGGGGGGAGTTCCCTTTCCCCCCTTTAAAAAGGCCTGGAGAAGCGTGTTTCCTTACGCCCCTGGGGGTACCCCTGGCCAAGTCGGGGTCTTTTTTTTTTTTTTTTAGGGGGCCCCTTTACGTACTAGATCCTTCGAGCTTTGGGGGGGTTTTGGCAAAGACGTGTGGGGGTGTATTTTTTCCTTGGGACTTTTTTGGGGAGTATTTTTCCGCCCCCGTTTAAAAGGGGGCAAGAAGCGAGGAGTGTTGAATAAGAATTTCGGAGAGACAAAGGGAGAGTGTTTTAAAATCACATATCATAAAATGTGGGTACCTCTAACTACCCTCAAATTGGGGCCCCGCAGTGTTTGGAGCTTCACAAACCTAGCAGAAAAATTTAGATTTATCACAGTGAAAATCCCCAGCCAAGCAGATTACTCAGCAAGGATACAAGCAAATTGAGCAGTTTTTTGGGGCCCTTCAGCCCCCCCATGGGCGAGCCGCTGGCGCCGCCCTGCAAGCAAACTACGTGAGAAAATTCAACCCTCACAATGTCCCGGAGTATCAATCTGTTCCGGACAGTCCAGAAGCAGGGGGGGACAGCAAGACTCCAGCAGCTCTGTTCTCAAGCCCAGGTCATCTCCCTCAATCAGGACTCCTCGGAACCGAGGTGGTGCAGAGTTCTACTCTCTCGAAATCTGCAGAGAGTTCAGAGCCAGGAGCCAGTCCTCTGAGGTGGATACGTAGCAGAAGTGTGTCACCAATGACCCAGAGAGTCTTAGTTCCCCCAAGGGATCACGATTGGGTTAATTAAGCAGTCAGTCACAACGCTCCCCTTACTGTACAATATACCGGCATCTGGAGATGTTGAAGTTGGTTGGCAGACGGGGTCAGGGGCTGGGGGCCACGCACTATTGGTGTCACCACCGAGAGATCAAAATGGCGGCTACTTTTTCCCGCCGTTACTGAGCCCAGGGGAAGGGGGGACAGAAAGGCTCCAGCAAGAACCTCTCCTCTTAAATGCTGGCTCCGGCCGTGCTGAAGGTCCAACCCCCGGCTTTGGAGGCGAACCTCACACACCCAGCGCCACCTGGGTCAGGTCCCGTGCCTTCTCGGTCTCTGGGGCAAGTTAGTGTTGTAGGCCCTCGGGCCAAGATGGCTGCGTGGTCCACCTCCCGGTCACGATCCTGCCGTGCCGAGGGACAGAGCGTCTCCTTCAGTCGCTGCTGCCAGCCGCCTCCTCCTCCTCTCCCCCGCCCGCCTGCCTGTACCTCGTCCAACGTTGAGTCACCGCCTCTCCAGAGTTGGGTGCCGCCGCAGCTGCCCGCTTCCTCCAAGTTGCACGGATCCCGCGCGAATTCCTCCGCAGCTGCCGCCTCCCGGAGCGCGCGTGGTCAGCTCTCACAGCCACGGGCCTCTCGGAACTTCCCGCTGCCGGTCACCTCCTTTCACCGTGTCTCAATCTCGCCGCCGCTCGGGATGCCGGAAGTCTCCTGCTCTGCCCGGTCTCGGCGCTGCTTCCTCCGCTGCTGCCACACGTGTCCGGGGGTTTCTTCACCGGGAAGGTAGGCACTTAGGGCGTCGGAATTTCACGCTGCCACCACCGCTTAGCTGATGCTATTGGCGCGCTTTCGCCTCTCTCTCCCGGGTGGGGCGTCGCAGCAGATCCTCCGCGGCGATCCTCGGCCTCTGGCTTCGGAGCAGACTCTCGCTCCTCGACTATCCGGGCAATAGGTGCACCGTTCACTGGCCCTCTTCTGCCTCTCAGGCTGGACAGTTATAAGTCCTTTTGGGGGCTATGAGCCCTGTTTTTTGCCTGAAAAACAAGCAATTTTAGGCTCTGGAACGGGAGCTCGTGTAAAATGCGGCTACACTCAGTAGCTCCTCCCCCGGAAGCCCAAATTTTGTTTTCTACATTATCCTCTGGTACTTCTAGGCTTCCATGGCCAAACAGAGGCCCCAAAGAGAATGACAGCAAAATACATCCAGAGTAACACTTTCTAGAAGACTTATTGAGGAGCTTAAAGGGATTTTACCACAATCTCAAATCTTTTTTGCTGGTCACTCGCAGCTAGCTGCAATCTGGCCATGCTTGTGAATGAACTTCTGTGGGAGTTCTGAGTATAGCTCGCTACATTCGGAATCTCCCATAGAAGTGGAGAAGAACTGTGCAAGTGCTGCTCCCCTTATTCACATGGAGGAACCAAGAAGCAGACATGTCATCCTAGAGAAAAAACTGGTCATGTGGAGGACAAGAGTCAAAATCGACTTGATGTCGCTTAGAACAGTTACAATGCCAAGCAAAGTATTAGCAACGTTATGAACTTTTGACTTTCAGGCTCCATATCTCACCATCCGCTTCAGCTTTGAACGTGAGACTACTAGTGTTGAGCGATTATTATCGACAAAGTTGAAATCGGCACGGTTTTTATGTTGATCGGATTTTTTCGATCATGCCATAATTTAGGTTAAAATCTGCGCATAATCTATTAGTATCGCGCCATTTTCAGCGCTTCCTGTCATTTTGGCGGCCAGCAAATCAGCTTAGATAATAGAGCAGGGTGAGCAGGATGTGCGAAGTCATGACTGGGATGTGTATGGTTGCGATTGGCTGGAAAAATCACATGACCTCGTTTTACATAGAACAGCCCTTCCTGTTCTGCCTCAGTGTGTGTCTGTGTATCATAGGAGTAGGACGTGTGCTCGGTCTCTGTCAAAACAGCTCAGCGAAACTGTTCTATTTGTTCACACAGACAACTATGCTTTTAGCTGTGAACATTAGAACTTAGGTAGATTAGAGATTTGCAGATTTTAGTTACTTAGCCTGAGAATTTTAAAGGAGCATCTAGCGCTGTACAGTAGCGGGGTGGGGGGACGCTGCGGGCGAACACAGACAGACAGACAGGCTCTTTAAAGGAGAGTGGATATTGTGCAGCCCAGACTGTGTTTAGAGTTTAGACCCTGCATTGCAATGGGTTTTTATTAACACTTTTTGGCCAGTTTTTTGGTGAAATATTACTTGTATGTTGTGCAGCCTGTACTTATATTAGGATACAGATCTTTTCTAGTAACTGCAGGTGTATTTGATAGGTGCAAAACTCCCCTTTTATTATCCGTATACATTTCAGATAGGTGTTTTTTTCACTTTGGCGCAGGCCAGCTTTGTTCATAGAGCCACCTTGCACTTAAATTTGAATACAGCAATTTTGTAGTCACCGCAGGTGTATTTGATAGGTGCAAAACTCCCCTTTTATTATCCGTATACATTTCAGATAGGTGTTTTTTTCACTTTGGCGCAGGCCAGCTTTGTTCATAGGGCCACCTTGCACTTGCAATGTGGCAGAAGCCTAATGGGTGACCTCTGGCAATCTTTATTTACCACCTCACCAACACATGTAATGCAGGGCACACATCCAACACACAGAGACCAGCTTAAGATCATGGTGCACGACTATCTGCGTCTCAACACCGATGTTTTTGGATGTGTTCCGGACCCAATTGACTTCTGGGTATCCAAAATGGACGAATGGCCCGAGCTCGCTCGCCACGCCATAGAGGTGTTGTCCTGCCCAGCAGCCAGCGTCATATCTGAGCGGACCTTCAGCACAGCGGGAGGAGTCATTACAGACAAATGCATCCGGCTTTCCACAGATAATGTGGATCGTTTGACTTTCATCAAGATGAATCAGGCATGGATCTCTGATGATGTTGTGGCCCCAATTGCCAAGGTCACCGATTAGTTGCCGGTCTACTTCACATTCCTCTTCAAACAGAAATGGTCCTCTTGAAAACTTTTTTTTAAAATGATAATTTCTTACTGCAATTTTTATTCTCAGTTCCCAAAAGTTCATTTTGCTGGTTTTGCTGTGAGGAGACTGTAAAAGACACCAAGGTTTCATGACAAAACCGTATTCCATTTACTCACTTCATCTTTAGAATTTTTCACATTGTCAATGGTTTTGGGGTCATGGTGCTGTGAGATACAGCTATAATCATGGTCCTTTGGAACAGAAATGTGGCTTCTAAGTGGCATTTCTCCCTCACAATTTTTAACAGTGGCTGAGAAGTCATTTTTATAATTTTTTGGGGTCATGGTGCTGTGAGATACAGCTATAATCATGGTCCTTTGGAACAGAAATGTGGCTTTTAAGTGGCATTTCTCCCTCACAATTTTTAACAGTGGCTGAGAAGTCATTTTTATAATTTTTTGGGTCATGCTGCTTTGAAATGCAGCAATACTACAGGTCCTATTTTAAAAAATGTGGTTTCTAACAGACATTGTTCTTCACATTGACCAAAGTGGCTCAAGGGTCATGTTTTGAATTTTTGGGGCATTTTGCTGTGAAATGCAGCTAGACTACAGTTCCTATTGTAAAAAATGGGGTTTCTAACAGACATTTGTTCTTCACAATTGTCAAAAGTGGCTCAAGGGTGATTTTGACTTCAACAGGTGCCGGAATACAACCCGCGCCATAGCACAGCTCTGCACCTCGGGACCCTGGGTTGTTGCTGGATTCCCCTCACCCGGACCGGACTGTACGGGACGCAGAAATCTGATACACATACTACGGGTGCCCTTGGCACACTCAAGCCCGTTGGGGAATTACTGCCTGCCGTGGTACACCAGCTAGAGGCCCCATCCGCCGAAATCTCCTTTGAGGAGATAGGACTGCTGGAGAGACCCCTGACCTCCATCCGTCGGCTTGAGAGACTTTGAAACTCCAACAGCCCCAGCTTCATTCCCGCTGCATAGCGCGCCTCATGCCGAACAGCTATAGAGATACATAGGGGCAGCCCATCCATCAAAAAAAAAAAAAAAAAAAAAAACTCCGGTGAGAGACAGTGTCGTTACTCCATATGTAGATCTCTCCTGCACTTCCCCGAATCCGGACAATAATCCCCGGTAAGAGAGGCCATATCTAGACCTGCTCTGCAGCATTACGATTTTGGCGGGCTACGAAACAAGCTCCCGGCGCCACCTCGCTCAACACTACTTATCCCCACACCGCTGCGCTACTATCTTGGCGGGCTTGGTTCTGCAGTACCTGTGCATTCGCAAAAGGGAACCAGCATAGGCTCAAAACGCTATCCTCACAATAAGTGAACTGTCCATTTACCATCACAGCCTGGCTACTCATTCTCCTGTTGATAACATAAGTCCGGGTAGACTACTCGCATCGCATCTGGGTCTCGACCGTTTCCTGGCTCTGGAAGTCTTGTGATTATCCCAGACAAATCTCAACATACAGACCTGACATAGGATTTGAGCCTTTCTACGTACTATGGCATGATTAACTGTGACTCCATTCCTGAGCCATAGACTGTGAAAGTAATTTGCTCTAAAAGACATACAATATACCCCACAATATCAATCAGACCTTACAACTACCTTAACCTCCCATAAACCTGCATCAAGCTGGACTCATTTTGCTGGAGTCTCCCCCTAGAGACTTGCTGAGCAACAAGACTGATCTGACTTCTTTGAATCCTTCTAATTAAGACTGCTGTCACGCCGGACACCCGGGAAGTTCCTGCACCCTGCGAGAATATCTAACCTCATTCAACTCTCCACTACTTCCTACATATCGGAGTCTACACACCAGCCAAGGACTTTCTCTACTGGGCTGACGGGCCGCACAGGTTTTTATACCCATAATACTGCTAAACGCCAATATCTGGGGATACCTAGTGGAAATCTCCTCTTGTGGTGGTCCGAGGCTCTGGTCCCAGCTGGTATTGGGACTGTGGATCGCCTGGGGGGCCACTAATTGACCTGGGGCTATCCGGGCGACCCCCCACCCCTCTGCCCTGGGACCTGCTGTCTCACCCACATAAAACACTTTACAATATTGGCATCCTATCTGAGGATCTCATATACCTCAGAACGCAGATTGTACACCGTGCTGCTGTCAGTTCATGTTTAAAGTACTGTGTTTATATGCATTGATGTAAATGTACTATTACACCTATATGTTGTAGTATTGCATAGATATATACATAGCTAATTGGTTCTAGAACCTTGTTCCATACGGTACTGACCCCCAGCGGTACTTAGCTATTACTACATCTCAACAATATCTTATCAAAACCCTCTATATGTGATAAGCATCTCTCTTCACTGAACCACTGTTTAGCATTTAATATCTGAGCTATCACTCAATACACCATCACCATCTAGGGACATCTCTTTATTATTTCCCTCCAACATTTATTGATATTTTCCCTCTGCTTATCTTAGATCAAAGGGTCTCTATCATTATATTGATCCGTTTAGGCTCTCCCGGATCGAGTTACAAAAACAAACTGACAATTCACTGACTATCTCCTTACGCATCCTCTGAGGGTCACATATATTATTTGTTAAAACACTTGATCACCACTGCACATCCTATAATCTGTCCGGTCACAAGAAACAACGCTGCCACCTAGTGGCATTACTCTATTCTTATTTCTCATTATATCTCGGCAATATATGGATGACACATGTGGTAGAGTTTTATAAAAACTAGAAAAAGGACAAAGTGCCACTCGACTTCGGAAGAGAGGTTTCGCTGCCTTAACTAATATGGTCTAAATTCTACATTTAGTATGCCCTTGAGATAGCAACAATCACTCCAACTTTATATTAAGCTACATATAGTGGGCACTCGTTTTTGTGTTCCAAAACCTACTCCATATACACCAGCTTCCTCCAGTGCTTCGAAATTTTGGAACATACATCAATAAATGGGTCCCTCTAAAAAAAATAAAGAGAGAGGGAATTCTCTAAGCCTAACAAATTTCTTTACCCCCGGGGACTTACGGAAAAGTTTGGAGGCGGACGGGGTAGTGACTAGAAGAGCTAAACATTCATCAACAAAAAACACACCGTCCCTGGACCCCGTACTTTCTGAGTCTTCTTGCTCATCTCAGTCCTCCCACTCTGAACTCCCGCAGCCTCACACCGCAGCTTCTGATAAAATCTCTCCATCCTTGAAGAGAAGTGGTTCTAAACCTACTCTATCAACATCTAATATGGAAACTTCTACACACCTTCTCCACATCCCTGTCCTAGACTCCACTAACAACAGTCCCGTCAAACAAAGGGCGAAAATATCAACTTCAATACCTGGGCACCACTCTCCTCTGACCTCTATGGAACAAACTTCAGAAGATCCCCCAGATTCTTTAGATTCGTTCCAAATAACAAATCAAGATGTGTCTCCATCCTTACTAAAGGACATGATGCTAGCCCTTCGCACATCCTTACAAAACTCATTACAAGCTTCTATTTCTACACTGAGCTCCAACATTGACGCCATAGGAGAACGAGTCCATCATGTAGAATCGAAAATGGAGGAATTTTCTCAAGCCCACAATGAACTAGTGGATGCGCACAACAACGTAGAGGACGAACTGGACAAAGTGAAAATGAAAATGGCGGATCTAGAGGACAGAAGCAGGAGAAACAACCTCAAATTTAGAGGTATTCCGAGTACAATATCTAACTCAGAACTCCAGCCCTATCTGCAGAATCTGATTAAAGCCCTGCTCCCAAATTGCTCCAAGCATGAGTTGATTATAGATAGAGCTCACCGACTGCCCAGACCTTCTTCTCTTCCTGATACGGTTCCCAGTGATGTTTTGGCCAGGATCCATTTTTACCACACTAAAGACCACATTCTCCAAGCTACAAGACAATTCAACCATCTTCCGAACCCGTACTCATCGATAAAAATCTTTGCTGATCTGTCACAATACACTTTGGCTGCCAGAAGACGGTTCACCCCTGTCACCTCAGCACTCCGCCAAAACAATATAAACTACCGATGGGGTTTCCCGACAAAACTCATAATCCGGAAAGACGGAAGATCCTACCTCGCTGTCTCTCCAGAAGCCGGTCAAAAACTACTCCTCCAATGGAATATTGCGCCCACTGCTGAGGCCCCCAGGCCCGATGCCCCGTCCGTCTCCAAACTACCTAAGGAGTGGTCCACCGTAGTTAAGTGAAGTACTGAACCCTTAATTTGTATACCCATTCTCAAAGGGCTAAAATGACATTCTCTCGTTGTTAGATAATTCCTGATGTCTAAATATTCTTTTGGCAATTCCTCCGCCCCCAGAGATTGCGCAGTTTTTTACTACATGCTTATGGTTATTATTACTGTTATTCTGTTTGTTATCCTTTTTTCTTTCCTCCCCATCCTTTCCTTGACCACACCGGTACTTCTTTACCGTACATTTGCCATCGCGATGCGCGTACTAGTATACGCTCAGCCTTTTCTACACCAAATCTCTCCTTCACTTTCCCATGGCACTTAATATTGTCTCTTTAAATACTAGAGGACTAAATAGTCCCTTTAAGCGGTCCATGGCCTGGAAAGAAGCTAACAGACTGAAGTCCGACATTCTGTGTGTTCAGGAGACACACTTGCTCTCATGTGACACCCATAGATTCCGCCATAGACAATTCCCCCACATTATTTTTTCTTGTTTAGATAAGAAAAAGGCAGGGGTTGCCATAGCAATCAAGGATACATTGGCATTCCGACTAATTGACCAGGTACTGGATCCACAGGGTAGGTTCATAATCTTAGTATGCGAAATCAACAACTTAAAATTTACTATAGTTAACTTATACGCACCTAATTCCAGACAACTTAGATTCATAAATAAAGTCCATAGAAAAGCCCAATCAATTTCTCAAGGATCCCTCGTCCTCTGTGGAGACTTCAACGTAATCTCCGACTCCAATATGGATTCCTCCTCACGACAGAAAGTGGTACATAAGCGACTGCAACCCTGGCTAGAGAACTCCTCCTTACATGATGTATGGCGATGCCTCCATGCATCAGAGAGGGATTACACATACTTTTCGCCTAGACACCAATCTTATTCACGTATCGATATGTTCCTGGTGGATAAATGGGTCTTGCAGAACGTTGTGAAATGCGATATTGGTATCATTTCCTGGACTGACCACGCCCCCATCATTCTTTCCATAAAAATGGGATATAGTGGTCCAGCTCCATTTACTTGGAAGAATAACGTTAGGATTATATCTGACCCTACCTATCATAAAACAATCCTAGATCATCTTTCCCAGTACTTTGAGCTGAATCAGCCTTCGGTTTCAGACCCGTTTGTCCTCTGGAACGCCCATAAGGCCTACATCAGAGGCATTTTAATACAAATTTCTTCTAAAGCTAAGAAATTAAAACTTCAAAAATGGGACGAGTTGGTTCAAACTCTTTCTAATTTGGAATCAAAGCAAAAACGAAACCCATCCCAGACCATCAATCTTGAACTATACAAAGCTAGGCTAGCACTTAGGGAACATCTTCTGGCGAACTTCGATAACCAAACCAAAAATATACGAATAACGTATTATAAGTCGTTAAACAAACCTTCTAAACTAATGGCTAACAGAATAGCTTCACTACGCCATAAATCTAATATCCCTTTTCTCACATCACCAGAAGGCCTCCACAAAATCACACACCCGCAAGCCATAGCAGATGCCTTCAGCGACTTCTACACTAAACTATACAACCTGAAAGATGACCCTTCCATAACACCCCCTCTGGTATCTGATATTCAAAACTTTTTATCTTCCCTCCATTTACCTTCTCTCCCGCGGGATCTTTTAGATAAAATAAATGTTCCATTTTCATTAGAAGAAATATCCCGAACAGTATACTCCCTCCCTAGAAACAAAGCCCCGGGTCCTGACGGCTTCTCTACCGAATACTTCCAGACCTTTTCTTCAATATTGAATCCGCACCTGGTCGATCTCTGTAACTCGGCTATGTCAAGAGGAACATTGCCCCCAGAAATGCTGCAAGCTACCATAGTTACGATCCCTAAACCAGGGAAAACCCCTGATGTCCCAGCTAACTTCAGACCCATTTCGTTGTTAAATTCGGATACTAAATTATTTGCAAAGCTTATTGCGAACCGCTTGGTAGATATCTTACCTAACCTAATTAAAGCAGACCAGGTGGGATTTATTAAAGGTCGTCAGGCCCCGGATGCTACCCGAAGACTACTTAACATTCTACAACATATTGGAAACCAAAAAGTGCCTTCTCTGCTTCTATCCTTAGATGCAGAGAAGGCCTTTGACAGAATTAACTGGACATTTGCCTTCAAAGTTTTAGAGAGATTTGGGTTTGGTGGACCTATACTACAGGCCATACAAGCATTATATACCTCCCCGTCCGCACGGGTCTTATCTAACAACCTTCTATCCAAGCCCTTCCAAATCACTAACGGAACCCGCCAGGGATGTCCTCTTTCTCCACTACTTTTCGTCCTTCTCATGGAACCCCTTGCAGAATCCATTCGCATGAATCCATCTATCTCAGGTATCCAAATAGCAGGTAATCCCCACATAATCTCTCTCTTCGCGGATGACGTGATTCTGTCCATGTCTAACCCATTTCACTCATTGCCTTCTATAATTAAAACTATTGAAAATTTTAGTAAACTCTCTTATTATAAAATAAACTCCTCCAAATCTTTAATATTGGACTTTTATCTTCGACCTCAGGAATCTATAACACTAAAAGCCTCTTTCCCATTCCAATGGCAAACCAAATCGCTTCCTTACTTAGGTATTCATCTTACCAAAAAATGCTCCAACCTAGCAAGCGCCAATCTCATGCCCCTATACAACAACTTACAAAAAGAACTAGATAGAATCTCTAAAATAGACAATTCATGGATAGGTAGAATTATCCTATATAAAATGATAATACTTCCCAAAATCCTCTACTTTCTTAGAACATTACCCATTCCTATTCCTAACTCGATATTCTCTTTATTTCAATCACAAATGAATAAATTTATATGGAAACTAAAACGTCCTCGCGTAAAATCGTCTATTATGCATAAATGTGAGCGGTATGGAGGTCTGGGACTCCCGTCACTAAAGGCCTACCACATTGCAGTTACTATTGACCAGCTGCAGCATTGGTGGTCCCCTTCCACTAACAAAATATGGTCTTCAATGGAAGCCGACCTCTTGAATACTACTTCTTTGAGAGCTTGGCTACTCAATCCAGGTGCCTCCAAATTACTCCAGGCCTCCCACTCCCTACCGATCATAACTTCTACAAAATATTGGGAACTTATACATCCAAACTCCTTCTCAACAATAGCCTCCAAGGTTCTCCCGATCCCGATCCAAACATTATCCTTTAACCTCCCCCATATCTCATGTACTAACTGGGAAAAACAAGGTATAACCCATATTCAAGATCTGTACATCAATAATAACTTACATTCATTTTCCTCTCTACAATCTAAGTATAATATACCTGACAAAGATTTTCTCCAATACAATCAAATCGCCCATTTTTTGAAAACACAGGATTTTACTCCATTCTTCAAGATGCTTAATCCAATTTTGTCTTTTCTAAACCAAAAACTTCCTAAGCCCCAAAAGAGTTCGAAATTGATATACAATATAGTGACCAATAACTTTGCTTTTGTCAAAACTGATGATATTACTAAATGGGAAAGGGAAATGGGAAATTCATACACAGACCACCAATGGACTGTAGCACTTCAGTGGGCTCACAAATCTTCAGCTTCAGCTAGCTTTAAAGAACAATACCAAAAGCTTTTAACCAGATGGTATTACACCCCTCTTCGTCTCTCCTTCATCTACCCAGCAGCTTCTCCACTTTGCTGGAGAGGGTGTGGTAATCAGGGATCTCTATTGCACATTTTCTGGAAATGTCCAGCACTGAACCAATTTTGGAAGGATGTATTAGTATTGTCCTCTAGATTCGCCCAAATACCTTGCCCAGAGTCCCCAGAATTTGCCCTGTTTCTAATTGATATACACAAAATTCCGCTTCTAAATAGAACAGTTGTATGTCACATCCTCCATGCAGCTAAGCTGGCTATCACAAGAAAATGGAAATCTCCTAACCCGCCCTTAGAGGTAGACGTAGTAGAAATAGTCTCTACAAACTGCATGTATGAGAAAATGTTGGCGTTTAGAGAGGGCAGGGCTTTTAAATTCTTTTCACGGTGGCAACCATGGATGGACGATAACCACTTCCTACAAACTTAACAGCCCTAGGACCGTCTTGGAATATAAGATATGCCGGTGTGGTCAGTTCCCCCTCCCTCCCCGCCCCCCCCCCGCCATTCCTGCCCTTCCTTTCCTTTCTCCTCACATTTGATTCTTAACAAATAATGAAGTGCCTGAACAACTCAGAGGCTCCATACGATTTCAGCATAGCAGTCTGATGGAGGTTAGCGATTAACTGACTTAGGAATCCTACCAACAACAGAAGCTGATTTACTGATAATATGTTGTATAGCTCTTTAGGTATTTTACACACCGTTTGAATTCCTACTACACTGTCTACTACTTCCATATTTTCAACTATTATAGGAAATACTAATGCCATTAATGTTTAATATGATTTGTGCATATGATATCTCCGCAATCCATGCTAACGCTTCTACTACCATATGTATCATATATATGACGTAATATGCCTGAAGGACTGTTTTATGCTGCACTTGTTTATTGTAACTTTACTGTGAGGCACTTAACCTCTTGTATAGGATCTCATGTTTTTTTATTGCTTAAAAATGTTAATAAAAATTTATTGATAAAAAAAAAAAAAGTGGCTCAAGGGTGATGGTGCTGTCAAAAACAGGAATAGGTAGGATACTGTTAATTGACACATATTGCAAAATGACTTGTTTTTGCAAGATCTTTAACAGAGATAGCAATCCCTATAGTGAGACAACCCATTTAATACATTTAAAAAAAGAGAAACAAAGAAATGGTGGGATTCCATCCTATTTTAAAAATGTGTTTTCTAGAGTTAAAGTACTAAAAAACTTGCATGCACAAAATAGCTTATACAATAGCTGAATTGTACAAGGGAGGTACAGGAAGACTTGAACAGATGTAGGTTACCCAGGACAGGTATAGTCAATGTCCAGTTCAACTAAAATGGTGGTTCAAAGACTCCTTTTCCCAGCACTTTTTAATTCGTGGGTCAGTCAGGTTTAATGGTCATACTGTGGTACAGGACAGATATAGTTAATGTCCAGTTCCACTAAAATGGTGGTTAAAAGACTCCGATTTCCGGCACTTTTTAATCTACGGTCATGCAGGTTTGGGGCTCATGCTGTTACCCAGGACAGGGATAGTCTATGTCCAGTGAAACTAAAATGGTGGTTCAAAGACTTCTTTTTCCGGCACTTTTTAATCTGGGGATCATGCAGGTTTGGGGCTCATGCTGTGGCCCAGGACAAGGTATAGTCTATGTCCAGTGAAACTAAAATGGTGGTTCAAAGACTCCCTTTTCCGGCACTTTTTAATCTGTGGGTCATGCAGGTTTGGGGCTCATGTTGTGGCCCAGGACAGGGATATTCTATGTCCAGTGAAACTAGATTGGTGGTTCAAAGACTACTTTTCCCGGCACTTTTTAATCTGTGGGTCAGACAGGTATAAGGGTCATACTGTGGTACAGGACAGATATATTTAATGTCCAGTTCCACTAAAATGGTGGTTAAAAGACTCCGATTTCCGGCACTTTTTTAATCTGTGGGTCATGCAGGTTTGGGGCTCATGCTGTTACCCAGGACAGGGATAGTCTATGTCCAGTGAAACTAAAATGGTGGTTGAAAGACTCCTTTTTCCGGCACTTTTTAATCTGGGATCATGCAGGTTTGGGGCTCATGCTGTGGCCCAGGACAGGGATAGTCTATGTCCAGTGAAACTAAAATGGTGGTTCAAAGACTCCTTTTTCCGGCACTTTTTAATCTGAGGGTTATGCAGGTTTGGGGCTCATGCTGTGGCCCAGGACAGGGATAGTCTATGTCCAGTGAAACTAGATTGGTGGTTGAAAGACTCCTTTTTCCGGCACTTTTTAATCTGTGGGTCAGACCGGTTTAATGGTCATACTGTGGTACAGAACAGGCATAGTCAATGTCCAGTTCAAGTAAAATGGTGGTTGAAAGACTCCTTTTTTCCGGCACTTTTTAAATCTGGGGGTCATGCAGGTTTGAGTGTCATGCTGCGGTACAGGACATGTATAGTCAATGTCCAGTTCAACTAAAATGTTGGTTCTAAGACTCCTTTTTCCGGCACTGTTTAATCTGTGGGTCAGAAAGGTTTAATGGTCATACTGTGGTACAGAACAGGCATAATCAATGTCCATTGAAACTAAAATGGTGGTTGAAAGACTCCCTTTTCCGGCACTTTTTAAAAGGGTCATGCAGGTTTGAGGGTCATGCTGCGGTACAGGACATGTATAGTCAATGTCCAGTTCAACTAAAATGGTGGTTTAAAGGCTCCTTTTTCTGGCACTTTTTAATCTGGTGGTCAGATAGGTTTAAGGGTCATGCTGCGTTCCAGGACAGGGATAGTCAATGTCCAGTTCAAGTAAAATGATGGTTCAAATAATACTGCCTTCTGGCACTTTTTAATTTGTGGGTCATGCAGGTTTAAGGGTCATGCTGTGGTACAAGACAAGGATAGTGAATGGTCTGTGACTTTTTTTCTTTGACTTTTATAACCTAATTGTGTTGCCTAAGATGTAGCACGTATCCATTTGACTGTTTTGGATGTTAATTCCAGCTTCTCCAGCCCTGTTTGGGTGTAAGAATGAAGGTGTTGTTCCTCTCCCATAGACTTTAATGGTCATCGGCGATAATCTATTATCGACTATCGGAAATCGTCTTGATAATTTACGATATCGACTATCGACCCGATGACGATAGTCAACGTAATCGCTCATCACTAGAGACTACCATAATTTTATAGACCATCATCTTGGATATTGTATACATAAATTTGACTTGCAAGTATTTAGCATCTGCTTAGTTCTGCAGATTCCTGTCATGTAACTGCATTGTTACTATTTTGCTCCTAAAAATCTAAAATTCTATTTTTATTATCTTGTTAGTATTTTGCAATTCCACCTTTGGCTTTCAACCCTGACTGAATCCTTCTGGGTATGCTCTCTATCAGATTCAAGCAGGTCTTGACAGAAATCTGATCCCAGGTCTCTTCTACACATTCCCACACATGGGGCATACTCGTCCACTCACTTGGGTACAAATACAGCTTTTTCTTCAACTCTAACCACAAGTGTTGGATGGGTTGAAGTCTGGGGACTGTGGAGGCCAAGACAGCAACTCTACTTCATTGTCATTGAACCCTTCCTTCGCCAACCTTGATGTCTGCTTCGGGTCTTTGTCCTGCTGGAACACTGTGTCATCCTTTCCATATCCATAGTACTCAAATGTATGAAGTAGCTCATCTTGTAGGACACTCACATATAGCTCAGCATTGAGACCCCAATTGATCCTGGTCAAGCATCCAACATCTTTGGCTGTGAAACATCCCCATATCCTCAGGCTTCCTCTACCAAACCTGACAGTTCCTTCAGGTTCTAAATCCATTTCCCTCCTTTTCCCTTGATTCTTCCATTTGCCCCCGTCAGAACCCGGTCTATTGACTTTCATCTCATTGCTCAGTTGTAGTGGATGGTGATATATGGAGCCTGAAAGTCAAAAGTTCAAAACACTGTTACCCTTTTGCTTGGCACTGTATGAAGAGGAACATTTTGTGGTTTTGTTTTTGTAGAGTTTATGGATGCTGATAATATATTTCTACGGCATTACATACAGAAACTAATTGGTTTAGAAGATAAGCCCAATTAAGGAAAGCTCTTGAGAAAGGCTGATAATTGCCTAAACTTCTGCATGTTCCCATAGGTCTTTGTGGGTTTTCAATAAATAATCCTGTCTACTGTAGGTCTACTGCAACAGAATATTGCTCTGTGTTATTCTACCAGTAGGATATGATAATGATGTTACTACAATGTTACATCAATCACACTTATTGTAGGATTAACACTTCTAATTATTATAGTTATTACAATAAAAGTCTACAAGCCCGATATGGTGAAAATTGGCTAAATCTGAGATACCGGTAAGAGTAAAACGGGACATCGGCAATAGAATGGAGAAGGCTTATGCGGTGACGATATTACAGTTTGATATTTTTGGCTACATTGAGCCTATGGACAGGTATTGTATTAATTTGGAAAACAAAGATGTTTTAAAAAGGTTTTTAAATATTGTTTAATAATTGCCAACAAACACATGACACGAGTCATAGAGAAAATGGTAGTATACGTACAAAAGCTCTTTGTAGAATCAAGTTTTACGTGATGCTATTAAGTCAAACTACAGTTGGCACAATAGCCGTTATAGGCCCCACACCGATGGTTTTTGCCCATTGAGGAATTTGGTAACTACCAAAGAAAACGCGTCTGGGTATCTTGTAAGTTTGTTCTTATTTATGATCACCGATTTACTTTTCATAGAAATAGGGAATCTAGTTTAGGAGTTTAGTTATGCAGGATCGTTCTTTTCAGGATGCTTTTCCTGCAACGGATTTCTGTTACGAAGAATGAAATAGAAACAAGCAAGGCGGCACCAATCCCCAACAACACGGCTTCAATAGACAATCCTTCCATCCATAAAGCAATCCTTCCGATGCTGGTGGTGCTCAGCTCTATAAAGAGCAATACATGCAATAATCCGTGTATGGAAGAGAAAAAATCAGAGCGACACTCACCAGTCTTCGTTTCTTATTTTATTCAGTGAAAGATATCCGTGGACAAGCACAATGATCCTGGCACAGTTCACACATAGTTTGACATAAAGCTGGCATGAATATTTAGCCCTTTTTGCAAAGTTTGAAATTTTTGCATTAATTTAAAGTCCCATTTCTTTCTCTCCCTCTGCGGCTAAAAATGTCAGCTTTATGTCAAACTATGTGTGAACTGTGAGAGCCACAAATTACACCTGATGGCTACGAGATAAAACGAAGAATTACTGACCCCTCGGTCACGCCTCACAAGTTTCCAGATTGTTGATTTCTTGACCTGTTGTAAATTACTTGTCTGCTTATATTGCATTTTGCTATTTTTAAGAATTCTAAGATCCTTTGAAGGTCCATGTCTTTTGTATATAAAATGTCTGTAAATTTTCAGTTCTTGTATAACACCATGCCTGAAGAAGGGAGCTAGTACTCTCGAAAACTCATCATCAAATATACTCAGTTAGCCTCTAAAAGGTATCGCCTGATTTCTTCACTCTTCTATAATATACAGTACATTTTAATAAATGACACAACTTGATTAAGTCCAAACCGGGGTATTTGCCAATGTATTTGCCAATGTATTTTTATATCAGATTCCACAAGAATATGGTAGACATGTCTATCTGCTTCTTACAGGTAGCACAGGGCTCTATAATTTTCTATTTATGCCATAAGAAATTCCAACAACTTTGATCTTGTGTGAAGCTTTAACTTGATATACATATGAGATTTTATCTAAGGGAAATAAGAAATTTGACTGCCAGGAAAACAATTACTAGATTCTTTCGTTTTCAAAGTAAAAATTCAAGGCATAACTAATTATTTTAGCATCTACCCTTATTACTTACTTTTACTAATTGATAAATCCGTAACCTTTCATTTTCTTCCGGATTTCTTAATAAAAGAGAATCACAAAAAATGTACCGGAATTATTCATTTTCAAATTCAAATTTCAAGATAGCATCCAAGTGAATATTTTTGCATCAACCATTGAACTAAATCTTGCTAGTTAATAAGCTTATTTAATTCTATTGTGGATGTCTTAGAAACAGAGAATCACATAAAATTTGCCATATTTACTTATTTTCAAATTAAAATTTCAAGATGGCATCCAAAGTTTAATGAAATATTTTAGCATCACACTATCGTACTAACGCTTGCTATTTAATAAACCTTTTTAATTTTCTTGCTGATTTCTTAGAAATAGAGAATTGCACAAAATTTTCCAGATTTATTCATCTTCAAATTCAAATTTCAAGATGGCATCCAAGTGAATATTTTAGCATCATACACTGGACTCACCTTTGCTAATTAATAAACCCATAAACTTTGACTTTACTGCTGATTTCTTAGAAAACAGAGAAATCACATAAAAAATTTGCCATATTTTTATTATTTTCAAAGTTAAAATTTCAAGATGGCATCCAAAGTTTTAATGAAATATTTTAGCATCACCTATGTACTAACGCTTGCTATTTAATAAACCTTTTTAATTTTCTTGCTGATTTCTTAGAAATAGAGAATTGCACAAAATTTTCCAGATTTATTCATCTTCAAATTCAAATTTCAAGATGGCATCCAAGTGAATATTTTAGCATCATACACTGGACTCACCTTTGCTAATTAATAAACCCATAAACTTTGACTTTACTGCTGATTTCTTAGAAACAGAGAATCACATAAAATTTGCCATATTTTTTTATTTTCAAATTAAAATTTCAAGATGGCATCCAAATTTTAATGAAATATTTTAGCATCACACTATCGTACTAACGCTTGCTATTTAATAAACCTTTTTAATTTTCTTGCTGATTTCTTAGAAATAGAGAATTGCACAAAATTTTCCAGATTTATTCATCTTCAAATTAAAATTTCAAGATAGCGTCTGAGGCGTAACTAATAATTTTAACAACCACCCTTAATGATCACATAATATTTGACTTTATTGCTAATTTCTTAGAAATTGAGAATTACATAACATTTTCCAGATTTATTTATTTTCTAAATTAATATTTCCTGATGGCATCTAAGGTTTAACTAAATATTTTAACATTGACCCTCAGACTTGTTTTTCCTAACTTATAAGCCCATAGTGTATGATTTTGTTGCTGACTTCTTAGAAATGAAGAACCACACATTTATCACCGAGTTCTGCATTTTGGCTTTCAACACCAGGACTGGCCAACAATGGGTCCTTTTTGGTTTGTTTTTCTTCCTTTACCTAATAGGAGTTCTAATGAACCTCATGATCATTGCTGTCATTTATTCCTATGAACACTTACATTCCCCCTTATACATATTTCTCTCCAATTTGTCCATTGTGGATATCCTCTTCACCAATATTACTGTTCCGAAACTCTTGCACATGTTACTATCTGGGAATAACGCGGTGACGTCTACACAATGCTTCACTCAGATGTATTTTTTCTACTTGGCACCGAGCACTGAAGATATGTTATTGCTTACGATGGCATATGACCGGTATGCAGCAATATGTCATCCATTACACTATCGTTATATATTGAGTAGAAAGAGATGTTTCTTGTTCCTCGCAGGAAGTTGGGTCATCGGGAACCTTAATTCTTTATTACTGACAATACCAGCATCAAAAATGTCATTCTGCCACTCAAATAAAATTGTCCAATTTTTCGGTCAGGCCAAAGCATTAACTAAGATTGCCTGTGCCGGAACAGAAGCCTTTTATACAGCAGTCTATGTAGACATTGTGCTGTTTGGATTTGGCTCGTTCCTCTGCAGTTTGATGTCTTATGTCAAAATTATACGAGTTATCTTAGGTATTAAATCTATGGAAGGAAGAAGAAAAGCCTTCTCCACCTGCTCATCTCACGTAGTGGTTCTTTCCATCTACTATGGCACCGCTACTGCTGTGTACCTGATGCCGTCATCACGACATACTGGTTTTCTGGAGCAGGTTATCACTGTGGAATATGCCCTTTTGGGCCCCCCCTGTTAAACCCCTTTTAATTTTAAAAGTCTACGGAATAATGAACTTAGGGGAAAACAATTGGGGGGAAATTTTTTTGATGAAAAATTGAGGTTTTAAGGGGGAAAATTCTAGAGTTTTATGTGACATTAATATTTTTTATATGGCTACTAGCTATAATGTACTTAAAGTGCTTAGAAGACAATGAGCAGCAGCTGCCCCTCTTACGGTAAAGTCACGAGGTTTTTTGTTGGCCGTGAATCGGAATGACAATTTCATTCGATTCTGGTTTTACCCACAGTTTTTACCCCCACATTTTTATAGGGAAATCAAAAGGTTTTTCCTTTTTTGGAATGTTTTTTAGAGCTTTCCCAAAAATTAGGGGGGGGCCCCCTTTGTATTTGGGGAAACTCCGAACGGGGGGGGGCGCACTCATACATACAATGTTTAAAAAACCCCGCCCTGCCTTTTGTTTTTTGGGGGCATGCGGGGGCCCAGGCGCGTTTCGGCGCTGGGGCCTAGGGGTTCGGGGCCGGAAAGGGTAGTGGTCATAAAGGGGGAAAAGTCCCCCCCGGCCTTTGGCCCTGTGTTAGGCGCCCGTGCGGGGACTGAGACGCAAGGGGGGGGCTGGGGCCTATGGGTTCGCCGCCCAGGTAGCCACTCATACATGTTTGGGGGAAAAATTCCCCGCCCTTTTCCAGTGTGTTTTGGGGGGACCCGTGGGGGGGAATGGGGGCCCGTTTTCGGGGCTTAGGCGCCGTGTGGGGCGCGCCGAAAAACAGTTCCCAAAGGGGGACAGGCTTTTGGGAAAAGCCCAGAAATCATTCCAATGTCCGGGGGCGGAGTAAAGAATCAAAAAAACCGCCTTTTTTAAAAAAGGGGTTCAACTTTCAGGAAAAGAGCTGAAAACCAAAAAAAAAAAAAAAAAATAAAACCCAAAAACACTTTCCAAAAACCAAAATTCCCAAAAATTAGGGTATTTTGGGAAAATTTTCCGGGAAAAAACAGTAATTCAAAAAACAGAAAGCTTTTTCTGATTGGTCGGCATAACCGGCAATCAGAATAGAGCGACAGTGAAACATTAAACTATGGGAAGTTTAGACAATCAGAAATCCATGGCGGGATAGGTTCAAAATACTGAAAAAACGCCGTTATTATGGACCAATGGGAGATGCGAGCGACGCTCCTATGGGTTTTTAATGCAATCTGAAATAAACTGTAACATGGCCGAAATCAAAATTATAAGACTACAGAAGTGGTCCCGATGTGTATATAAAACAAATGAAATATGGGGGTAACGAAAAAAAAATATTTAAATTAATAAAAATCATGTTTATTTCTTTATTTTCGTTTTGCAAAGGATCAATAGTATGGGTGCAACTGAAAATAATGAAATAAACTTGATTTTATTGATTTAATTTTTTTTTTCGTTACCCCCCATATTATCATGTTTTTATATCACTCGGGGACCATTCTGTAGTGTTATAATTTGATTTCGGCCATGTACAGTTTTATTTCAGATGCATTAGACAAAACCCTATAAGAGCGTCGATCGCTCTCCATAGGTCCAAAAATAACGCGCTCTTTTAACTTAACCAATCACAGAGCGCGCTCAAGAATTTCCTTTCCCCATAGAACTCTATGAGAAAGTAGCTCGCGCTGCTGATTGGCAAGCTGGACGAGCCCAGCGCTTCAAACCAATCAGGCTCGTTTCTGCATTTTTCATGTATTTTGAACTGTCCAGCCTTGGAATATGATTTGGTAAATTTCTTCTCCATAGGATATAATGGGACTTTGCTCCGCTCCTATTCTGATATTGGTCAATTCTCCTCCATAGGTTTTAATTGGGACATTGCAGCTCCTATTCTGCTTGCACATTTCTCCTCCATAGGTTCAGAATGGGACATTCGTCGTCTCCTATTCTGACTTGGCTGGGTTTATGCCGGACAATGAGAATAGCTGAAACAATTTGAAAATTACTGTATTTCCCGGCAATTCTCTCTATTGCAATTCCCTATGTAGCACGGTTCGGCGGAACAAACGCGTTGTTCTGGGTTTTTGTTTGTTCGGGTTTTAAACTGCTTTTTTTGTAAAGAAGTGTTCTGCTCTTTATTGATATGTTTTACATTTATAAAAAATCATTTTTTGATTAATACTTATGTCTGCACGGCGCTGAGGCCGAAGATCTTCAGTGCGCCCGTCTCTCCATTGACTATTAATGGGAGAAGTAGTCGTGCTCTGATTGATGGGATAGCCAAAGCACACGCTATCTCGCAATCACTCTTTTCTGTCTTTTTACTGTATTTTTAATTATCCCGCCGTGGATTATGATTGGTCAATCCTTCCCCATAGGTTTTAATGTTTCACTGTCGTCTATTCTGATTGGCTGGTTTATTGCGGACAATGAGAATAGGTTTCAGAGAATTTGAATTACTGATTTCCTGGCAATTTGCCAATATCATACTTCTTGATATTGCGCGTTCTAGAGTTTTGGAAAAGTGTTTTTTTTTTTTTATTATGTTTATTTTGTACGTTCAGGTCTTTTCTGACACTGTGTTCCGCCTTTTAAAAAAGGGCGTTTTTTTTGGGGAATTTTCTCCTGCTGCACGGAGCGGAGCGCCCAGATTTCTGTCGCGTTTTTTTTTTCTATCTGCTTCCTGATTTCCCTTTTGCTTTAAATTTGCCCCTTTTCGGAGCATTTTGACCAAAAAAAAACCCGGTTGCCTGTCGGGGATGAGAGCGCTGCACTGGCCCCGCTTTGGGCCCAATCGCCTTTGTAAAAGCCCCGGGTTTTTCGAGCGCGGCCGGCCCCCCCCGGAACGACTTTCCCGGGGCCCACAACCCCGCCCAATTTCCCGCCCCTTCAGCTGAAAGTGGGAACCCCGCGGGGCCTTTAAACTGAAAACCCCCCCGTCCGGGTTTTGGGCTGGGGGGGGCAGTTAAGAGAAAACGGGCGAAAAGCCCCATCTTTCATGCGCCCTTGTGTTTAATTAAAGGGCCCGAATTGGGAAAACCCCAAAACCCACATAACAAGTTCTATGTCTGAATGAATTTTGAAGTTTTTTTCCAATGCATTGAGTTTTTTAAACCCTTTTTTTGGGTACATGCCCAGGATATAAATTTTGTTGTTTTCAATTAGTGTCTTTCAAAATTTGGAAAAAACATAAATTTGTGAAGTATACCCAATTTGGGTTTTTCTCAAAAAAAAGTAGACCCGATAAAATAAAAAATATACTTTTTTTTTTCATGAAAATAGACTTGTTTTTTTTTTGGGCCCACAGTGAATTTTTTTGTTTGACATTTTATGGGTTTTCTTAAGGAAACTTAAAAGAGATAAGAAACCCAGACATTTCTTTCTTTGTTTCTCCCTAAAATAGATAGAAAAAATTCGTTAAATGTCGCACATTCCAAGTATAATAGGGATATCTCTCACTTACCCCAAAATATTTGGAAAATTTGCCTTTTTTTTGTAAAATTCCCTAAAAAGGAAGGCAGATGAAGAGGGAAGGTTAAAAACAAGGTATAATTCTAACATTCCCCCCTTTTTGGATGGTTTAAATACAAAACCCTCACAACTATCAGGTTATATGGTGACCAAATGTAATGTGGATTTGCCTGACCTTCACCAGATTCCCTGATGTGCTTCTGTATTTAAACCTTATCTCAATATTTTTATTCTGGTTTTTAAAAATTTTGGTCTGCTCTTCCTTTTACACATACTTGTATTAGTTTAAAAAAAACAATTTGGGCTAAGATTATTCTTTAACTTGCATATAGGTTGAAATTTTATTCCCTTCAGCCCCCCCCCTTTTCCCCTTGAACCGTTTGCGGGTTTTTAAGAATGAAAAAAGTGCTACTCCACATGTGTCTTTTTATTGATGTTTTTTTAAACCCTTTTTCCCTTTTCTTTTCCTGGTCTATCTGCAGCGACTTGCGGGTTCCCCCTTCAGGGTCGATGTGTGACAACCTTTCCCCCCCAAACCCAATGGCGACATTCCGCCGAAGAGGAAGTAAGTAAATCAAAAACTTAGCATGTTGATTTTTTTGTTTATGTTTAATTGGCCTCTGTATGTAGTTGGTAGCTTTTACCCTTCAGTTAGGTATATCTGTCATTAGGTAGTCGTGGCTTCTACTTTTTGGGCCCCAATCTGATCGACATTGGCCATATGATTTTTAAAATGGCTTTTTTTTTTCATAAAACCCATCTACACTGTGGCCTC
The DNA here is from genome assembly GCA_025379985.1 of Phyllomedusa bahiana. Taxonomy (NCBI): domain Eukaryota; kingdom Metazoa; phylum Chordata; class Amphibia; order Anura; family Hylidae; genus Phyllomedusa; species Phyllomedusa bahiana. The sequence continues at coordinate 25,335 of JAODAL010019091.1, forward strand.
CCATTTTCGGGGTTTGTTACCCGCTGTTTTTTACTAAAGTTGGTATGGGGATATGTGTCAGGGATTTTTTCTTTAAACAGATTATGTGGTTGGGTCAGTTTGGGTTAGTACGGGAACCTTTCTTGCCAAGGTATCCTTTTTAAAAAGCATTGTTCCAAACCCAATAAACACAGTGGTTTTTTTCCAAAATGTGGGAATGCCCCCAGTTTTTTGATGTGCATAGTGTACTAATCTTTTGGGTTACCTTGGACACTAAACACCTTTTTTCTTTCTCCATGGGTTTCAATATCATATAGGGGTGGGCACAATTATTAAGTTTTGGTGCGTAGGATGGTCGACTGATCATATTTGGACTACGAAACAGTATTTTAAAAAAACATGAGTCGTCCCTTGCAAAAGGGAAAAAGGGAAATGGGGCCTTTCCAAAAAGCATTGGTATTTCCTTTCTAAAAAATGCAGGATTCCATGTTGGAAGAGCTTCCAGCTTGCTGAAGTTTCTTCCAAAGCTAATTTGGTCCCTTCACTAGGAACTTTCCTAGGGCGGGGACTTCTTTTGAGTGCCCTTTTGGAACCCAACTCCCCTTAAAGGGGGCCTTTCTTTTTTCTCCGGGTTTTTGGGATAAATTGGCCATCACAGGGAAAGGCCCCCAACCCTACAATTGGTTTAGGGGAAACATGGGTTTTAAAACTTGTTTGAGGTGTTTTTATTCTGAAATATGACTTTGGTATTTTTGACTACAACAAAAAACATTTTCTTTTGGGATTTAAGGGAAACACCCATTTTGGGATGGAGGGGGGGACACGGGGTTCGTGTGTATATATCCAAAAAACAATTGATACGTTTAGCCCTTTTCATTTAGAATTTTTGTGGTGTTTTTTAAACTTATTGTCCCATTCTTTATTAAGTGTGTTATGTAGCCCCTTGTAGGACAGCGCAGCGCATCATCAGGAAAAGTCTCCTTTGAGTGTAGACACTTTTTGCAGTGGGAAGCGGGAAAATAAAATTTACTTTCCTTCAAGTTTCCCCGAGGGGTGTTTGGTGGTCACGAGTTGGAAGGGCCCGTCGAACCTTGGTCCAAAGTTTTTTCCAGTGTTCTTTTCCCCAAACCCAGTTCTGGCTCAAGTGGGGGGTTCCTTGGGAATTCGGGTCTGGTGGAAAAATAAAACTTGATATGGTCCTTTAAACCTTTTACTTGGGGACTGCACTAGGGGTCAATGTGCCATGCTGGGTTGCATTGCTGGGGGGTGTAACCCTAATTGGGGAATTTCCAAATAGTATTTCTTAGGGGCAAGCTGTAATTTGTTTGGCCCGTCCTTCGGGGAACAAGGTGAGGAAAAAATTTCGGTCCAGGTTTCCCCGTCTCATCTGGTTTTTTGAATTTTTTAATTTTAATTTTCCATTTGTCTCTCTATTTTTTCTTTTTTCTGGGGATGATAGGCATGTGGTTTGTTTAATTTTTATCCCTAGGGCTGAAATTATGTGTTGAAAAAACTTACCTGTGAAAATGGGTACCTCTGTGTGTTTAATTACCCCCGGTACTCCTTTTCCTGCACACAAACCTCATCGAAGTTTCTTTGCTGTTACCTGTGCGTGGTTTTGTTACGGAAATGTTTCCGCCATCCCGAAAAGAGTAAACATCAAGCAATTTTCTTCTTGCTCACGGGGGAAGTTGAAATAATTATTGAACTTTATTGTAATGGATTTGAGTGACTTAGGATTTTGTTTGGGGTGTTCTTCGTCTGTCTGGTTTTTGTGAAAATCATCAACTTGTACGGGGGCTGCAGAGCGTGCTGAATCCGGAGTATCCTTGTTTGTCAACAGTGGCAAAAATGGCTCCTTTTGATTGATGTGTTTTTCCATGGACCCCTTGCGCCATCATCGGGAAAGGGCCGTGGCGGCAGGGTTTTGTAGAGTTCCCCTATGCATTTTTTTTCGTGGGAGGGAGGTTCTGGTAGAGTTCCCCCATATGCCCTTTTCTCTTTTTCTCCCTCTCAGTCCATTTCTTCTTTTCTTTGCTGTAGCCTGTTAGACAAAAAATTTTTTTAGACCCCTTCCCAGGTCTTTATTTCAAAAACTTTGGACCCGTTTCAGTTTTTTCTTTTTTCCTTGGGTTTTAGAGTGCTTTTTTTTCCAAAAAACTATCACGAAAGGGATTCCTTTTTTTTTCAGGGTGTTTTGTTGGGATGAGCCTTTACCTTTTATAGCCCCACTTTGGGAATGTGAGATTCCATTTAAAAACTCCCTTTTTTTGCTGACCCTTCTTGAGGGGTTTTCCGAAGAGGTCGGAAAATTCTTGCTCTCCAAATGGGACCCTGTTGTGGCGAGCCAAAAAGCGTCCCAAAAAGTCTTTGTAAATTTAGCGTCTTACCCCTTTGCCCCTTACAGCTTCAGAGCTCTCGAAAAATCCGCCTCTTGGCAGGGGCATGGGGTTTTGGAAGGGCCTTCGGCCAGATTGTGTATGTTGTGTGCCCCAGGGGAAAATCAGTATGGAACGTCCTATCTCTCTCATTTGAAATTTGGATTCAATCATGTTCATGTGTGCATATGCAATTTGGTCATTAAGGGGGTTTTTTTAAAAAAACTTTCTTCCCCCCCCTCCCCTTTGAATCCATGTAATCATTGGCAGTAGAGTGCTGGATTCAATTTTTAGTGACCTCTGGAAAGTGATTTTTTGGGGGCATCAAAAGGGACATTGATTTATTTGTTGGAAGGGGGGGGGTGTTTTGGCTGTACCTGTGTCAGTTTGTTTGAATGTCATGGGTGTGAGGACAGTCAAGGAATATTCAAGGTGATTTCGAGGATTTTTCTACAAGTGCCCGCCTGCGCTATACCCTGACAATGAGGGGGACCCGTGCTACAGTGTCCAGAGTTTGGAGTGGTATCCCCGAGGTTGGGCTCCCCCCGTGTGTTGTGTGGAAACCTGTTGATGACCCAAAAATTCAGGCGAAGAGAGAAAAAGGGCAAAGGGGTGTTTTGGTGTTCCAGGGCTGGAGAGGAGAGGATGGCAAGTTAAAAAGTGGAAATTGTAATAGCCTGTGGAGAAAGAGAAAAAGGAACAGTAGAAAAAAGGATTTCAACGGTTCCCTAAAATGGAGGCAGACCCAAGCCAAGGCCTACAGTATGAGCAGGCCCGGAAATTCTTAAATTTCTGTAGTGTGTTTGGAAGGCAAAGCTTGAATAGCAGTTTTCCTTTCCCCAGTCAAAAAAGTTTGCACCCCTTTTGACAGACAGTGACCCAAGAAACATCCTTTGTTTTGCAAAATTGCAATTTTCTCCGTGAGGCCTTGCAGCCACGTCCCTAGATGTAAGCAGAGATTGAGCTGTTTGGCAAATTGGCAAAAATGTTGCACAAAAGAAGAGATCATCCCCCTACGGGAGAAGTACGACACTAGTGGTTGATCCCTGATTGCGGATTTACTGCAAAGGTTGTGTGTACTTTCTAGGGGGTTTTTTCGCCCCTTTTTGGGAAAAACGTCCATTGAAAAAGTCTTTTTTTTAAAGTGAATGCAAAAAAAATATTTGGCGTCAGGGTGCAATGGAACATGAAAAAAGGCTTAGCCAAAAATTTTAAGGGATAAAGTAGGTAGCTGTTGGAGGACCCCCGCCAAAAAAGTGTTTGGGTGGCGGGCCGGGTGGGGGGTCCAATACAGTGACCTTATTGTTTTTCCTTAAATTTTATGAACCAAACGATAGGTTCAGGGGTACCTTTTTTGGGGTTTTTTCTTGATTGGAAAACAATGGGGGTATTAGTGGGATGTTGTTTCCTTTTTTGGGTTTGGTTTCAAATCATCAATTTGCTACAATAGAAACCCCTTGTGGAATCTGAGAGGATTTGTCTGGCCCGGGGGGTACAACCCGGTTTTAAATGTACCATTCGGGGGGGCTACTTGCACCTACCAAATTTTTTTGAAAGCGCCCAAACTTATCTGGTACCTGGGGAAAAGTTAGGATGGGTTCCTCCCCCCCCCCCCTTGTTAACCCCCCCAAAAAAAAAGAAAAGGGAGACAACAAAGCAGCCCGCATGCAAAATTATCCGTGTGTAGCTGATTTTTTTCCTTTACTTTACCGTAGGTTCAAATTTAATATGGGACCAAAACATTTGTAAAATCAGTACCAACAAGAGGAAAGGGTATATATCACTGAAAACAAAATTTTGTTTACAAAATTTTGTCCTTTGAATTTTAAATTGAGCGGTGCTGTTTTTTTGTAAAGTTTTTCTTTTTCCCCTAGTCTACCAGGATTGTGATTTCTCAGTCCTCAAAATCAGAAGGTATGGGCATCCCGGGCGGGAGACGGGGAGGCAGAGGAGGCGATCGCTACTTTGCTGTCTTTTAAGGGGGGGACGGAAGGGTCCTGAACCCCCGCCCGGGGTCCAGGGCCCCTGCGTGGGCCTGAAGCGCCAGCGGTCTCTTTTGCTTTTTGTGGTCCCCTGGATGCAATCAGCTGTGGGCTTCCGGGGAGAGACAGTGTGGACCCTCCAGGTCTTTCAGTGGGCCGCCGGGATTCACAGCGTGGGACCCGCGCGGCCCGTGCAGTCGCGGGGCAGCGTCGGATGATGTGGTCATCGCGAGCTGCCTCTCCTACAAGGAGGGTGCCCGGGGAGCGGTCCCCGCGTGGTGAGTGATGATGTGCCAGTGTCCGCAGAAGAGGGGGGGCGTGGCGGGGAAGAGGTAAGGTGAGTATAAATGTTGTTTTTTTAACTGCCTCGTGCCCCTAATGCCCGCCGGTGCCCCCTTTAGTGCTGGTGCCTTTTTGCCTGCCCGACTGCCCCTTTTTGCCTGATCCGTGCCCCTTTGCCCTGCCCCGCCTTAGTTTCCCCCCTTTTGCCTGCCGATGCCCCTATATGCCTGCCCGTTCAGGGCCCCCATATGGCCCCGACTGCCCTTTTATGCCTGCCCGAGCCCCATATGCCTGCCTCAGTGTCCCCCTTGGGCCCGCCTTTGTGCCCTATGCCCGCCTTTAATTTGCCTATTGCCTGCCCAGGGTATATGCCTGCCTGCCTCAGTGGCCTATATGCCTGCCTTAGTGCCCCCTTTTGCCTTCCCGACGCCCCTTTATGCCCGCCCCCAGTGCCCCCATATGTCTGTCTGCCTCATTTCCCATTTTTTCCTGCCCCCAGTGCCCCCATAGCCTGCTGCCTCAGGCCCCTTTTGCCTGCCTCAGTGCCCCCCTATATGCCGCCTCAGTGCCCCTTTTGCCCGCGCCTAGTGCCCCTTATGATTGCCTGACGGGGCCCTATATGCCCCTTAGTCCCTTATGCCTACCTGACTGCCCCTATTTCCTGCCTCTTCAGTCCCCCAATAGGGCCTGCCTCGGGTGCCCTTTTATGCCCCCCCCCCCTCCCTTTATTCCCCCAAAAATCCCTGCCTCAGTGCCCCCCTATTTCCCTTTCCCCTGAATGCACCTATATACCCCCCTGTGTGCCCCTATATTTATACCCCCGAGTGCCCCTATATTTATATATTTTGCTTTTTTCAAAGGGGGTAAAATATCAAAAACCCTTTCCCCTGATTTAAAGGGAGACTTTATATATCTAAAACCCTGCCTGATTTAAAAAGGGCATTTCTATATACCTGCCAAAACGGGAAGGGGACCTAATATACCTGCCAAAATGGGGGGACATTTTAAACCGGTCTAACTGCGGGGACCTTTTAAAGTTTCCTATTGGGGGGGTTATGTATCCCCTGTCTAACGGGGGGGAAATTTTTTTCCTATAAATAAGGGGGTTTTTTGGAAATGTAGGATTCTAAGATACCCAGTGCCCAAAAATTCTGCGGGGAAACAAAGTTTTTGGCCGGGGGGAAATTTCGCGAGAAGGTGAAAACCCGGGAGGGAGAAAAAAAGGGGAAAAAGGGGAACGACGTGTTTTCAAAAACTTTCCCCGGGTTGAGCCCCACAAAATTTAAAACTCAGTGTAATATTTTAATATTCTGCAGATCGTCTACTTTAAAACTAGTATCTACCACTATTTTGGTCACTTTTGGGGGTGGAATATGTCTTCAGCCCCCCTTTTTGTCATCTGATAGTCACATGTGGGGTTTTGCGTTTGTCAGGGTTTTACGGATTTTTTTGACCCTTTAGTATAATATTTTTGGGGTCTTGTTTTTGTAGGAGTGTTTTTTATAAAAAAATTAAATTCATTTTTTTAAATTTGCTCCATTTTATCGGGGGATTTTTTTGGTGACTTTTTATTTAGGGGAAATTACCTGCATTTTTATGTGAGACTTTTGAAAAACGGGATTTGTCATTGCAAAATTTTAAATTGAACAGTGATTGTTTGAGGTTATGGGGGAGCAAATGGGGAAATTGCAGAAAATTAGTGACGGGAACAGAATTTTTTCTATGTAACAATACACCCGCATTTCCACAATGGGGCCTGAAAAATTCCTTTGTAAACCCCCAGCCCTACTGGGGGGGCAAAAAGAAAACCACGGGGGCCCCGGGCCCCGGATGTTTTAAAGGAAATCCAGCAATGCCCCGGGCGAAAGGTAGGGACTGGAAAAAGAATTTTTACTAATTTGGAAGGGAACCCAATGGTGCAGGGGGGAGAGAGAAAACGGGCGCGGGGACGAGGGGTTTGAAAGGGGAAAAAAGGGGTTTTGGTGCGGGGGAGAGATTAACGGGTGCAGGGGGGGGTGGGGGGGGGCCCCTGGCGCAGGGGCGAGGGGGGCCGGGCACGGGGGCGGAGGGAAATTGGGGGGGGGGTGCAATTTTTAAGGAGCGGGGGGGGGGCCCCATTGGCTGTACTTGCCTAGGGAAACCAAAATGCCATCCCCCGGGTCCCGGGTGGCTTTCCCTAAAATGACAAAATTTTGGGGGCCCCCTGACCCACAGGAAAGGAATTTCTTTTCCCATCACCTCCCCATTAAAGGATATTGCCCACCTTCTTCTTAAGTTTTTTACAGGGAGGACTGGAAGGGTTCCAGTTTCCCTAAAGGGGGGCCCGTCGGCACCTTGATCGGGTTTCTGAGCGGGGGTTTTGAAAGCCAGAAAAGACCCTGCAATTTCTCGGGAAAATGGGGGGAAAATTTTGAAAAAAAAATGAAAATTTAAAAATTGTGTTTTTTTTTTGGGCCCCCCCTCCTTTTTTTTAAAAAATTTCCCTGGCCAGATTTTTTTGCTAATGGGCAACAACATTTTCTTTTCCTTTTCAGCCCTGAGATCAAACTCGAGGCCTTTGCATTTGGGAAACAGGGGGGGGAATCACTTTTCCCCCACTCGGGGCTTGCGGGTTTTCACCCTAGATGCAGGGGCTGTTTAAGTTCCCCCCAAACACGGGGCTAAAAACCATAAGAGTACCCGGCTTTTGTCTTTTTCCCTTTTCATTTTTAACCCAAATCCCCCCACCTTTCTGCGGTTTTGGGCATAAAATTTTAAACCCAGATTTCCCCCTTTTTCCCCGGGGTCAGTCAAAAGAGGGCTATGGAGGTTCCTTCGTTTCTCCCAACCCAATCTTGAGCCCGGGGGCAAATGCCCCCTACCACTGTGCACATTTTCTGCTCTGCTGCAGTGCCCAGGTTCTTTTTAAATTTTTCTTAACGCTTTCCATGATCACTTTTACCCCATACTTCCCCCCTTTTAGTGCTTTAAGGGGGGCCGGGATCAAACCAGGTGCTTTTTTTAAGGGGCCCTGAATCTGCACCTTAGGGCGGAAAAAACCCTTTTGGTTGGTGCCCGGGGTCTGGCAATTTGAGAAAAGGGTTTTTGGTTTGGGTCGGGGAGGGGGACGGGCTTATAATCTCAGCAAGTCGGGTTTTTTAAACCCCAAAGCCTTCGAGTAAAGCAAATGGGGGGTTATTACAAAACCCGGGCTTTTTGCAGAAATTTTCACTTCCCCCTTTTCCTCATGGGGGCTGGGGAGCAGCTCCCCCAAAGGAATAAACACAGTTTTGGTAATTACGGGAAAAAATCCCTGCTTATAAAGGGGGTTTGGGGGGAGCTCCACAAAAAAAAACAACCCTTTTGGGGGGCCAATCAGGTTTTTCCCGGGCCACATCTTGTACAAGTCCACCCCTCCAGGGTTATTTGGAGCGGAGGGTTAAACTATTCCCTGCATGGGGAGATGGATTTTTTTCAAAGGGGGGCATTTAAAACTTTAAACCCCCTTTTTGTTCTTTAGTTCTGAACCCCCCCTCTTTAATTCTTTACTTTTCCCTCACCCCCCAAATTTCCAACATGTCACTAAGCTTGTGATCCTTAACCCAAACCCCCCTAATTTTAAAGGGGGCAAAGTCTTCCCCAAAGATTACCATCTACAATCCAGTATTACCACCTCTTTTTTTTTATAACAATTTACTGAACCTTTGCAACGCTCTCCCGTCCTGCCCCTATCTTTTAAAATATTTCACGGGCTGGGAAACCAAAAGGGTTGGGCCCGTTTTTTCCTGTTGTTTCCCCTATTCAAATTTCCTGCAGTACGCTGGGAACAGCCCGTTTTTCTTAAACCTTCCCCCCCCCCCTTCCCTTTTGTCTTTTACTTGTTTCTCTCTATTCCTTTTAAAATTCCCCCAATGCTTAAAACACTGGTCTTTTTCAAGAAAAGGGAAAATTTTAAAGATCAGTTAGGGGTTCCAAAGGGTTTCCCAAAATTCCCTGGTTTTTTTTAAAATAAAATCCCCAAATTTTCCCCAAAATTCCCAAAAAAAGAAAAAACAACATACAAGGGAAAAAACCCGTTTTTGGGGTATACCGCACCTCCCCCGGGCCCCAATCCCCCTGTTCGGGGCAGGGGGTGCGATGTTAGGGCGCATTTGCCACTTTCCTTTCGCCCCGCAAATGGGGGGATAAAATTGGGGGCGGGGGGGGCCGGGGGAGGAATTTTGGTCGGGACCCCGGGGACACTCCAAAACCCTTTAGGCATGTACAATTTGGGGACCGCCAAAATTCGGCGCAAATGGCCGCGTCACCAAAAACCCCACAAGCAGACCGTTTATTTTTGGTCTAAATGCTCCGGCCGGGGGGCGAAGTGAAGCAGGAACCGGGGGATGCGAGAAGCCCAAACAAGATCGGCCCAAAAACTCGGCGCTCCGCCCCCGTGCAGCAGGAGTTTGAATCCGAAAAATCGCCCTTTATAAAGGCGGGAAAAAAGTGTCAGAAAAGAGTTAAACCCCAAAAAAAAAAAATTATAAAAAAAAAAACACTTTTTAAAAAACTGGGAAAAGGGGCAATAAAAAAAAAAACCCGGGTATTGGAAATACAGTAAAAATTCAAAAATTTTGAAAAACTTTCTTTATTGGCGGCCCTAAACCGGCCAATCAGAATAGGAACGGGCAGTGAACCTTTTTAAAACCCATGGGGGGAACGTTGAAACCAAACAGAATCAACGGCGGGGGGCGTTCAAAAAAACAGTAAAAATTTCAGAAAAAAGGGTGATTGGTTTGGGCTAGCGGGGGTTGGCTATCTCGGCCCAAACCAAAAAGGGCTACAAAGACCCAATTTTAGCCCATGGAGAATTTTGAAAACCCAAAAAAAAAACCAAGGCCGGGGGGACCGTTCAAAAAAAGTAAAAAAAGGGGAAAAAGTGATTGGTTAAAAGCGGCGGGGCTTTGGCTATCCCAACCAAACAAGCGCGACTACCCTTTTCCCCTTGTAGTCCCAGGAGAGATGGGCGCAAAACAACCGGCACTCAGCGCCCTGCGGCTTGGAGTAAGAAAAAAAAAAACATTTTTATTAAGTGTAAAACATTATCAGATAAAAACGCGAAACCTTCTTTAAAAACAAAAAACACTTAAACCCTAACAACGCTTTGCGCCTAACATCGGGGCTTCATAAGGAATTTCAATAGAGAGAATTTTTCGGGGAAAAACATTTAAATTTAAAAGGGTTTAAGCCTTCTTTTTGGGGCGGGATAAACCAAACCAAAACAGAATAGGGGCGACAAAGACCCCCCTTATCCTATGGGGGAGAAAGGGCCCAAACAAAAAGCAGAGACCAAAGGGGCCCCAATTTTATTTCCCAGGGGGAAGTTTTTGGGCCAATTTAGAAAAAGGAGCACAGGGACCCATTATAACCTATGGAGAAAAATAGACCAAACCAAAAAACCAAGGGGGGACAGTTCAAAAAAACAGTAAAAATACAGAAAAGGGGCTGATTGGCTTTAGCTAGTGGGGGCTTTGGGTTCCCCCCAATCAGAGGCGAGCTACCTTCTCCCATTGTAGTTTTTATGGGGGGGGCCGCAATTTAAAAAATTTGGCGGGTCAGCCCCCGTGCGGCATGGAGTTTTGAATAAATAAAAAATTTTAAATTTAAAAATAAAAAATTTTTTTACATAAAGAAACAAAAAACCCTTTTGTAAAAATAAAAACAGTTTTTTAACCCCGAAAAAAAGCGTTTGTCCCCGAGGGGCCCCCGGGGGCTACATAGGGAATTGCAATAGAGAGAATTGCCGGGAAATACAGTAAAATTTAAATTAAAAACTCATTTGATTTGGGCCCTTTAAAAACCCGGGCCCAAACAGAAAAGGAACGACAGGGAAACCCTTATTTAAACCCATGGGAAAAAATTGACCAAAACATAATTTCCCTAGGCGGGACAGGGTTTAAAAAAACAGTAAAAAAGGGAGAAACGAGCTGATTGGTTGAAGCTCGCGGGGGGTCGCCAGCTTTGCCAATCAAGGCAGCTACTTTCTCAAGAGTTCATGGGGAAAAAAAATTCCGGCGAGTCTGTGTTGGCTAAATTAAAAGAGGCGCAGTTATTTGGACCAATGGGAAAAGCGAGCGACGCCTTTTTGGGTTTTCAAAAGCAATCTGAAAAAAAACTGTACATGGCCGAAAACAAATGAAAATACTGCGAATTTTTCCCCATGTTATATAAAAAAAATCAATAATATGGGGGGAAAAAAAAAAAAAATATTAAATTTAAAAAAAATATGTTTAATTTTTTTTCTTTTTTGTTGCAAACCCCAAAAATTTACCTTGGCTAACGAAAAAAAAGAAAAAAAAAGGGTTTTTTTGATTTAATTTTTTTTTTCTTTAAAACCCCCTATTATTTTTATCTTTTATATACACATTGGACAACTTCGGCAATATTTTCATTTGATTTCGGCCCCCGTAAAAGTTTTATTTTAGATTGCAATTTGGGAAAAACCCCTAGGTCGTCGCTCGCTCTCCCATTGGGCCAAAAAAAGCCACCTTCTTTTTTCTTAGCCAAAACAGAGCCTTTCTCGGGAAATTTTTTTTTCCCCCTAGAACTCTTGAAAAATAGCTCGCGCCTTTATTTGGTAACGGACAAACTCCCGCGAGCTTTTAACCAATCCAGCCGTTTCGCCTTTTTTACTTAAAAATTTAACTGTCCCGCCTTTTTATTTGATTGGTCAATTGTTCTCCTTTGGTTTTAAAAGGGTCCTGCGCTCCTTTTTTGATTGGCGGGTTTTTGCCGACCCAAACGAAGGCTTAAACAATTTTAAATACTCATTTTCCGCAATTCTCTCTATTGCAATTCCCAATGTAGGCCGGGGGCCCCGGCGACAAATGCGTTTTTAGGTTTTTATTAATGTATGTTTTATAAAAAGGGTTTTACTCTTTTTCCCGAGAATATTTTTCCTTAAAAAAAAATGATTTTTTTTTTGTCATACCCATGCCTCCGGCGCGGAGCCCCAGATTGCATGGCGCCGATCCTTTCCAAAAGAACAATGGGAGAAAATTTCTCCCCGGGGTCTGATTTTTGGGATAGCCCAAACCCCCCTTGCCCCAAAATCATCAATTTATTTTTCCCCTTTTTACTGTATTTTGAACTGCCCGTCTTTGAATTTTTATTGGGCCAAAGGGTTTTTTTCCCTAGGTTTTAATGGGGGCTTTGTTGCTCCTATTCGATTGGCTGAGCTAGCCAAAAACCCCCTCTAGCTCAACCAAAAACTCTTTTCAGCATTTTACGTATTTTTGAACTGTCCCCGGGTTTTATTTGATTGGTCAATAGTTCTCCCTAGGTTTTAAAAGGTTCAATGGGCGCACCTATTCTGATTGGCCGGGTTTTTGGGCCGACCAATGAGAATAGCTTTCAAAATTTTAATTACGTATTTTCCCCTAATTTTCCCCTATCCTAATTTGAATTAGGAAAATGGAAAGTGATTTTGTTTTATGTAATTTTTTTTTTTTTTAAGGGTTTCAAACTTTTTACTAGAATGTTGAACGCCTTTTTTAAAAGGGGATTTTTTATTCATACCTCCGCACCGACATGTGGAAAAGTTTTTTCCCCTGTTTTCCAGCCTGTTTTCGCCCCTCGGAAAAAAATTTTCCCGGGGCCCGTCCCCCCACGGCCTAAGTCCCCACTGCGCCCCTGTTCCCCTTCTTTTTGCCCAACCCCTGGCGAGGCACAGGGAACTTTTCCCGCATTAACGATGCAAACCCCCCGGACCGGCGAATCTTTGGCCCCAGCCCCGCAAATGCACCTCATTCCCCCCACTGCGCCTCAAACACGGCGAGGCCGGCGGATTTTCCCCCCGCATGTATGAGTGCATACCGGGGGGAATCAAGGGCCCCCCGCATGCCTAAGCCCCGCATGCGCCTCACCTGGCGAGGCGGGTGGATTTACATGGAATGTATGAGCTCCCCCATTCCCGACATAAATCAGGCGCAGATTTTGCCGGAAAACTGCGGAAAAGCGTGCCCCGACCGGCGAGTTATAAATGTCCCCCCAGGGTTAAAACTAACTACAGCCAATACCCTTTTAGAACTAGCAACAGCACCCTATACAACATCCCTTTTATCGGTTCTTGCAAAAGCTCAAGGTTTCTATAAAGGAGACAAGTTCTTTACACTCGGACGGGGAAAACAAAAAGCACTTAGAAGCACAGTCAGTTGGTAAGTAAAGGTTCACCTGTCGCGCTGACTTGTTGTGGATTGTGTTCACGAGCCCCCGTAGCCCCGGCCTGGGTTCGGGTGGTCAGCAGGTCATCCCCTTCCTCGAGCCTCACGTATAGAGCGCAGGTTTTGATAGGGAAATCAATGGTTTTCCCTTGTGGAATGTTTGCAGAGCCCAAATTAGTGCATAATTCGGGCCTGAAGGGAACAAAAACCACATACACAAGTTGTTGTCTGAATGAATTTTGAAGTTTATTTCCAATGCATTGAGTGATAACCTTTTTTCTGGCTACTGCCCGTTTCATAAATTAGAGTTTTTAAATTTGTGTCTACAAAATTAGAAGGTGGGGTTAATGCTAATATGTGTAATGGTGTTTCCATAAGCTAAAGTTTGTTTTTAAAAAATACCAAGTTTCTCCCTTTTAAGACCATCGATATCCCTTTGAGGCGATGATTGTGCAGAAATTTAGGCATTTAAAATGGCCGCGTTCCCCTGTTACATCCCGCCCAAAAGACTGAGTTTGACTAAATGTCCCAAAAAAAGCACTGATATCAACCAGAAACTTCTCTCCGGCAATACTTTGAAAATAGGAAATTTTTGCTAAACCCCTCTCTTGGACTGTCCCACTGGGGAGGCCCCCCGCCCTGCATCCATTAACAAAGTTGCCGCGTGAAAAAGGGAGGAGTGTTTGGGTAAAATTGGACCAGATCTCGCTACCTGAACTCTTTTCTTTCATATGCCGCCCTCACTTAGACACTGATTTTGTAGTACCGGAGTGGAACAAGGAATCCAATGTCGCTTATGACCTTAGACAGAAGAACATAAATTGTTGTGGAAGTATACCAATTAGTCTTATCTTCAAAAATATAGAACCAGATAACAAACTATACTTTTTTACTTTCAAGAAACTAGACATTGTCCTTCAAGCGGCCACAGTGAGATATTATAGACATTATGGTCTTTCTTAGGGCTCACATGAGAAAGAAACTAGACATTTCTTTCTATTGTTTCTCCCCCACATAGATTAGAAAGAATTTGAAATGTCTGTCACATTCCAAGATAATAGGAGATATCTCTTCACTCTACACTTTCAATATGTTGTTAGGTTAAAATGCCTTTATATCAAGTGAAAACACTAAAATGGAAGGCAGAATATCAATTGAGGATAAAACAAGATTATAAATGTCCTAACACATTACGAATCACGTATCCCGTCCAGCCGCGTACCAATACCATCATATTTATACGCACGGTTGACATGCAAAAACCATAGTACTCTAAGAAGCATGGATTGTACCGTAATATGGGTGCATTTACCCATTTAAGCGCAAGTACAGCGCGATAATACGTCGCGAATAGCACTCCAAAAATAAAGACTTGGGAACAGTACCCATAAAACTGTGATTTTTTCCAAGATACCATTTAAAACCTCACCATACCAACACCTCCCACTGTGCTAAAATAAGAAATTAAACCCTACTTGTGTAATGTCCAAATACAATATGTGTTTGGGTGTTTTAAGAATGATATTGTAATGTTTCCTTGTTGACTTTTCTAACTGTGAACCATCAGTAACAGCACTGTGCAATGTAGTGTTATTGAGACAAAAATATCTCCCAGCTTTGTTTGTGCGATGTCCAAATTATACATTTGTATGTACATATATCATCGAAAGAACAATAGACATTTCCAAAAATTTGTGGGTACAAAATCCTTTCTCCTTTATTACAAGTTGCAAGGAATTTTTATAAAGCTTTCAGTGAGGGGACACCGAGTTATGCAAAACAGATAGTATATGTTAATTGAACAATGCAATATAATCATCATTTAATCAACACCTTTTCATTATTATTCATTTATTATAACAATCTCCTCATTAATAATCATCTTTTATTGTCAGCTCATTAGTACTAAAACCTACCTCTAATTATTCCTAAGCTCTTGTTTGAGATATTTAAAGGTCAGTGGTTTTGCTGCATATGACAGAATAACACGGATTGCAGTTTATATCTAACCTACTTCTTCTAAAAACCTAACACTAGAAATTAGGATATGTCCTTCATAAGCTCATAACAAAGTAAGAATGTTGATACTTACAAGGAGACAAGGTCTGTTTCAACAACAATAGCCAAGGGCGCAGATGAAATAGATACAGTTTCATGGACAAATACTGTTCTTGTTCACTCAGGATACAGGAACTCTCAGCACAGTTCTTCAACTACACGCTCTAACTTGTTCCCCAGGAAATTTTCTTCTCAGTAACCTTCTCTGAGCCTAACACCAGACAACTGTGGCCCTATACTACCCTTAGCAATATCTACCAATGCCCCTCACTATGCTTAACCTAACACCAGACACCCCTGGCCCTATCCTACGCCTGACAATACCTTCCAATGCCCCTCACTATGCTTACACTAACACCAGACACCCTTTTCCTATCCTACCCCTGACAATACCTTCCAATGCCTCTCACTATTCTGTCCCAACCCAAACAGCCAAAAATTATCAAAGCAAGACACCAATAACCCCTGACTCTAACATCTAACTTTCCATAACTCGGTTCCTAACCTGTCCCTAAAGATGACCCTAACATCAGACACCCTTGCCCTATCTAACCCCTTGATATGACCGCACCGATCCCTTCCACTGTGCTTACCCTAACACCAAACACCCCTGGCCCTATCCTACCCCTGACAATACCTCCAATTGCCCCCTCAATTGGCTGACCCTACACAACAAACACCCTGGCCCATCCTAGCCCCTGACAATACCTTCAATGCGATCCTCAAAATGCTTACACTAAAAGAAGACACATGCACTGGACCTATCTCTAACCTACCCCAGTGTACATAACATTACCAATCCTCTCACTATTCTGTCCCAAATCAAACAGAAAAGATAACTCAGTAATAGAACACACTGGACTGATGGTGGGGCAAGAACACAGCATGAGACAGAATGAAAGACAAATGCTTAACCAAACAAGGAACAGATAACTAACCAAAATAGGACCGAATGCAACAAGCTCACAAGGCGCAATCTCTTAGCTACCAGTATAGACAGCAACCAGCCCCAAAGTGAAACTCTGCTATATAGAGACTAGCAATCAGCCACTCCCAAATAATCAAGCTCATCGGTGGTCAGCTGATAGTCCAGAAAGTTAGTAAGATTGAAAAAAGACATTCCATTCAAAAGTTCCCACCAAGTTGGAAAAGATGGGTGGTAGGTATTTATTTTTGTTTTGTTTTTTTTAACTTGCTCCACTAGCTGATTTTAGGACTTTGGAACGCATAAGGCAACAACCAATCTGCTCTAAAGAAATATTTCAATTCTGCTCCCAAAGTTGCCATCAGGCTGCATCTAGACTTTTACGGCTACATAAGTATTACAAATTTTTAGTTTTAAGTAGTTATCTAAGCAGTTGAATAGCAACAACCGCATCTGATCAGAGAAGAAGAAATGGTGGAAGAATTCCTGCCATTTGTAACAAGTCTTTCATTATCCTTCTTCTTCAACTACTGAATGATACAGGAGGCACCAGAGAGAAGGAAGGTGAATAGTATGGTGTTGTAAGTTGAACTAGCTTTCAAAGTACTAAACCATTCTCTGGAAAAGTGGCAGGTGAGACTGATGTGGGAGCTGTGAGCAATGTAGAATCAGAAAGTGAAGTAGTAGTCACTGAGACCTCTGAAGGAGATGTTGGTTTTTGCAACCCTCACAATTTTTTAAAAAAAAATTTGCCAGTTAGAGGCTGAGGGATAGTGATCCACACCTCACAGTGTTCACTTCTAGTAAAATCATATTGTGTGACTATATCATTGATAAATTATTCTGCGTGCATTCTGCTGTTTTCCACAAGATCCACTAATTCCGGTTTTCTGTGCATGCAAATTACGAGTACTTGTTAATATACTTATCACAGGAAGCAGCAGCCATCTTATGCTGAAACAGGGAAGACACAGTGAGATCATGAGAGAGCAGATTCTGGGACGAGGATCAACTCAGCTTTCCTGAAACAGCTAGGACCCTGAACGTGAGCTTCCCCAGAATAGAAAAGAGGACTGTAAGCTGTCTACATTGATGCAGTTGCAAAGAAAGCCCCAGAAGAAAGAACACTCTGCAGCGCCTGTGAGGAGCGATTACCTTCAGGGATATTGGCTTCCACAAGGGATCTTCACCTCAGACAGCAGCAACTTCCGGCCACCCCCCCCCCGCCCAATAAAAAAAGGTTTTATTTTTTTTACGGACTCAAGTGTCAAATGCTTGCACGAACTACGAACCCAGGACATTGTGCAGCCTTGTATTTAGCCTAATGTAGGGCAGGTGTTCTGGTTTCAGAGGCCATAATTGTTTAATCCAAGTACGCACCCCTGATTTCTGACTTGTGTTTGAGGCTTGCTATAGCACAGGCTATTTTTGTGACCACTCGCATGGTGATAGAAACTGTTTTATAATATATATCTGGGAATACTGTATGATTCGTAAGAGTTGTAAAGCTAGACTGGCTACACACGAGTGCACCTTTGAACGGCACCACACGTGATAGTTCCTGATTTTTGTACGTTATTAAAAGGTAAAGGGTGTTCGACCTTTCCGAATCCGGTGATTAGGCAAACTTATCGTGCATCCCGAGAATACGTCTCCGACGGCGCGCTATGCAGCACAGGAGCCTCGGGCACAAGTTTGTACTTAATGTTTGCGTAGATTTGTTCACCGCACTTTCTTAAAAAGTTCAGTGAATTATATTGTTGTTGAACTACTATTGGAGTCGTTTTCCTCGTCCGTGACTTTGTTGTATTCCAGAAGCCTACCTCGGTAATCGGCTTACAAGGCATGCTGTGATAAGGGGTGACTTGCCTCAGATCCATAACCAGTACCATCTTATCAATTGGCCACATTAGGCAGTTGCCCAGGGGACCCACAAGCATAGTAAGTCCCAGGAATTAGGGAGCCTGAAGTTGTAGAACACTCCACAGCCTGAACAGGAATTCGGAGCCTCAAGATGTAGAACCACCCACAGTCCAAACAGGAAGTGGGAGATTGAAGCTGTGGAACCACCCACAGCCTGAACAGGAAGTGAGAGCCTAAGCTCTGGTGCCCAATATGCAGTAGGGTTAGCAGAGGTGCAATTACATCCGTCTGCTACAGGGCCCCAAAAAGTAAGAAGTGGTCATTATAATAGCTCGACTGTGTAAAGCAAGTGATGCAAATCTAAAGTATCAGTATGAGGAAGGGAGTGCACAGCCAAAGCAGTAAATTGTAGGAAAACGTTTTATTGTTGCTTGAGTAAGATCTGGTCCATGACTGTAAATACATGACTCTTGAGATGTGGCTGCAATCTTTGGCTACCATGTATGGTAAGTATTTTAGAAAAGTTCAAGAGAGAACCTTTAGATTCTATTTGAATTTAACCGCCCATAGTTCTATAGGGCGTTTTGCATTTGCTTCCATATATTTCCAGCAACAGGAATTCCTACAGGAATCTATCTGTATTTGCACCATATACATCCAACAACAGGTGTCCCTATAAGATCAGTAGAAGCCTGAAGGGAAACACTCAGGATAATTCTCCAGTCCTTAAAAAGGGGTTGCCTTCCTATAGAAATTGTTGGCTATACTTTGAGAACCCCATTAGATATCTTGATCCCAGACTCCATCTCCTCCATTGGCTGCAGCTGCGGCAGACTTGTCGGCTCTCCCAGAAGAACGGGAGATCTCCCTTCTTTGCAGAAGTCTCTTGGCTATGGAGAGAGTTGGCAAATGTGGATGAAATAACATGATAAGAAACTGGGGAAACAGGTTATGTGTATATATGTTGTTTCATTGATTTTCTACCTTTAGGCTTATGTTCACACGGTGTATTTGCAGGGCGTATTTACCCCCGCAAATAACGCCGTGTGACCGTGGGGGCAAGGCGGGAGCGGGTGGGACTGAGCAGGGGCCGGCACTTCGTGGATCGGCCCATTGACTGAATAATTGCTAGCGGCGCGAATTTTGAGCGGCTAGGAATTCACGTGTCAATTATCATCCCGCCGCGCTGCTTCGCCGGGGCGAAGGAGAGAGGATACGTGAATCCATAGTTCTGCATATGATAATTCAGTGTAATTAAACCTGTAAGTAGAATGGCCTTTTTTCCGGCCCGTAATTGGCGGCACTGGAGTGGACCACATCATCGGCACGTACTTACGGACCGAAATACGGTCCCATTTTAAAGCCTGTGGAACATGCCTTTATAATGGCAGTACTACTACGCTCTTATCCGTTATCTGTAGCAGGTCTATATAGGCATCATGCATAGGAGACCCAGAGGCCATTAATTGTGGCCACAAACTGTCATGGCAACCATCTGTCACTACAAACGACTATGTTTGCAGGGTGAAGCCCACCCCCCCCCCCCCCCCCTCAGCTGACCACGGCATCTAGATGGTTTAATTGACCCTCTGCTCCCGAGCGACTAAGGATTGGATGAACCAACACCTGGATGTAATTGTCAATGGGTGGTCGCAGCTAGTAAATTTTCAGTATTATAGAAGCATAATCTTAAGTGATTAAGATACAAGAACTTGATTTACTGATCAGGTGCCGTATTAATGATGACCAGCGAGTGAATTTCCTGGAGGGACGCGATGAAATCATATTATTTCATCTATTTGCTTTGTAATAATAGACTATATAAGCATTGTCCAAAAGAGTCAATTCCCAGCACTTGAAGAACGCGCTGTTGGACATTTTGCAGGTGAGAATCCCTATATGTGTTTATGTCCTTTATGTTTCTTGTGTTATAGCATCTGTTCTTTTCCTTTTCTTTTTATTATCTTATTTGTATAAAAAAAACAAACAAACCAATCAGAGAAAGAATCATCTGTCTATTCAAGGCAGACTACGTACTCCATATCTTTGCCACTCATTCAGGGAGACCATCTCAGATACCTTTAGGCCTCTCACAACTTGACCACTGGAGCTCTATCACTTTTCTGACTTTACCAATGAGATTTTGGAGACCTCTATCCACTTTTATGGAAGTCTTTAGAGCAGTGTTTCTCAACTCCAGTCCTCAAGACCCACTAACAGGTCAAGTTTTCAGGATTTCCTTCATTATGCGCAGTGATAAGATGATTGTCAGTGCATTCTACACAGGATATATATAATCAAGGTCATGTATTCGTGGAGGATCCTAAAACATGGACTGTTTTGTGTGTTCCCTTGAGGACTGGAGTTGAGAAACACTGCTTTAGAGGATGAAGCCCTGTCCACTGCCTCCTTTCCATGAAATGTAACCCGTTGAAAGCTCTCCACATGGAGTAGGAACTGTCCACAGAAAAAAGACAGATAACTCTCCTATTGTCCAATAACTCAGAAGCTCAGACATTTGGTGGTTATTGGGATGTTGACCTCTGGAATAACCTCACAGCTTTGGAGATGGAAGAGAGGGCTTTTTCTTCCCATATACTCTGGTGTCGTACATCAAGTAATTCTCATACGGCCCAAATGGAAGCAGAGTCCCTCTCCGGTTTGACCCTGGTAAAACCAAACTTTTAATTAAAGTAATTGAAATGTTTCATCTAACCCTGTCCCTAATCCTATGTTATGGGTGTTAGAAATCCAAATACTAGGTTGACATGTATAACATGCGGCAAGACAGCGTTGATTCCTGGGCCTGCGCACAAGGGTTGTAGAGGCAATACCCAACATACCATACTTATCACTGTGAAAAGGAAAAATTTATTATTATTATTATTATTATTATTATAATAAATCTGCTCTTAGATGAAACATTCTTGTCCCATACAGTAAAGTAATAATGATTTGACCCCTTGTCTGTGTATTGGTATAGTTCCCCTCTTCCTAAAGACATAGAACAGGCAATAATTTTAAAGTGTAGTTAAATATTATATCAATGAAGAGTTATAGAAATTCCAAAAATAAATCCATAAAATCGGAATTGTATAAATTATATAAATGATAATATTGCATTGTTGCTTGAGAGAAATTAGATATTTTGATCCCTTGGCGAACAAGACAAGACTTAATACTTAATACTTAGTGTGTTTGCATAACCCATGTTGCAAGCACAGACAGTTTCAGACATTTTTTGTAGTTGATGATGATGTTTTGCAACAACATGTTCAGGAGGAATTATTTGCTACCACTCCCTTTGCATAATCATCTCTTAAAGCAATAAGGATTTTGAGGCTGTCGCTATGGCACTTGGGGCTTCAAACTCCCCTCCATAAGTTTTCTATGGGTTGTAATGTCGGAGACTGCTAGCCAAGTCATTTTCATAGGTTATTTTTTGTCCTTCTGATTTGAGCAAACCAGATTCCAGAAAATAACCGCTCAAAAACTGTCGGACAGTGGGCTACACGGGTTTTTGGTTTCAAACTGACATCTTTTTATACTTATCGCCCTATATGTGAATTTGTAATTATAATAACTTTTGTTTTCTTCCCCTTTTGTTAACTTTCCCAGTTTCACTCTTAGAAATATACTATACTGGACATCTTTTGTGAACAAGAAAATCTGCCAATAGATATTGAGGTAAGATCTAGATACTGAGAGAGCTGCTACCACTAATTTGTGCTTCTTTGTTGAGCCACTTCTAAACTTCATTGTTGCCCTTTGGCTGTATGATTTGGGTCGATTTTCTTGCTGAAGAGCGCGCCGCCAGCACGCCTTTTTTAAATTTGATCCTGTCTGAGGGACAGGAGGTTTGTCAACTCAGGATTTGACAGTGTCATGCTCGATCCATTCCTCGCCATTGGGTGAAGTTTACTTTGACCTTAGCAAAAAACACCCCCAAAACATGATGTTTATCCACCTCCCATGCTTGTACAGTAGGGGACGATGTTCTTTGGGTCATAGGCAGCATTCTCTCTTCCTCCAAACACGACAAGATGAGTTAATGCAAAAGAGCTCAATATTGGTTCTCATCTGACCACAGCAAAAAGATACAAAAAAAACAAAAAACGCGAAAACCTACCTCCAATCACTTACAGAATCATCCAGTCTTCAGTGGCAAACTTCAGACAGGGTCTGCACATGCCCTTCTTTAGCATGGGAACCTTGCAGGCATTGCAGGATTTTAAACCATTATGGTGTATCCTCACCAATGGTTTTTCCTTGGTGACTGTGGCCGCCAGCTGCCTTGAAATCATAACCATTTCCCCGAGTGAAGATTTTAGGCTGACTCGTCACCGTTCCTCATGATCAAGAATACCTCACGAGGTGAGATTTTGCCTGGTGCCCCAAATCAATGTTGAAAGGTGACAATTTCAGACAGCTGTCTTTAATGGAGGTAACGAGTTGTTTAAGAGCGTCTGACTGGTCTGTAGGAGCCAGAACTCTAAATGGTTGGTAGGGGATCAAATACTTGATTTTCTCTCAGCAAAATGCAAATAAATTTACATAATTTATAGAATGTGATTTTCTGGATTTTATTTTGGATATTCTATCTCTCAATGTTAAAATTACAGAATCTTCATGTCTTTGTCAGTGGGCAAACTTGCAAAATCAGCAAGGGATCAAATAATTATTTTCTTCACTGTATATGCAAATAAATTTCCCATATGACTTATGGTTTATGAACTTTATAAATCAGTTGGAGCTTTACAAGGCGGAGGATGCCCAGGACTGATATTCACACCTGCGCATCATTCCTTCCTTCAATCACCAATTGGTCACCATGATAGCTGGAAGCCTATTAAAGGCTTCCGTACCTGCCATGTTAATGTTTCTATTATTTCCTGCCCTAGACATGAACTAATGGAACCGCCATTTTTGGGAGACCCTTCTGCATTAAATATGTAATGTAGAAGGCTGTACAAGCAATGAAATTGGTATTAGTCCTACACTTTCTTGCCACATTTTGAGGTCACATATTCATAAGTGTGCACGTCGTAGAAATGTGGCGCGAAGCGAGCCTGTAGAAATGGCGCATACAAAAGGGTCTGGTCTAATGCAGCATGTCAAAGAAAATATAGGTTTAAGTGATTTCTCAATTACTCCCTAAGTAGTAAATGTCCATGTTTCAAAGATTTAGAAGACTTAGGAAATAGTTTTCTGTCCTTGTCGACATTGTAGATGTAATAAACATTTCTTAGTTCTTCAGTCTTAAATTAAATTGTTCATAATTTCAAATCGGGGAATTTGTTTATGTCTGGTTTATCTAGTTATTTCGCCAACCTATTCTTTCATTGGTTGTTTTTTGTCCTTCTTATTTGCACCAGATTTTCCAGTACTACCGCTCATATATCTGTCGGACAAGGGCTACAACGGGTTTTTTGGTTCAAACTGGTGCAGCCTTTTTTATACTTACCGCCCTATATGTGAATTTGAATGATAAAAACTTGTTGTTTTTTCTCCCTTTTTTAATTTTTCCCCATTTTCACTCTTAAATTACTATACTGGCCCTTCTTCTAAAAATTCTGCCAATAGAATATTGAGGTAAGATTAGAAAAAAAAATCACTATCCGAGCCGCCAAATCACAGTTAACCCAACCAAAGTACAAGTGTCCTTACCAAACCTTAGGTAAGAGTTTATTCTCTAAAGATTTTTTATAACCCCAAAAAACCTTCTTCGAACACTTTTTGTACTTACTGGACACTGAAAGTATTTTCCCTTTGTAAAATGTTGTAGGTCTCATGATAACCCACTAATGTAGAATTCCACATTCTTCCGTTCTCCTCCGATCCTAATGATAAACTTCTACTTATCGGAATGTTCCCCCACCATTTACTTGCGGGAATTATTTTGAATTTGGTTGTTATTGGGGTGAATGTCTAGACACCTCCCACCCCCAATTATCTATTCTTCTGAAATTTTTCGGGATAGATATTGCTATAGCACAGCGTTATCCCTAAATTGCTCCATATTCTGTTATCCGGGAATGACCTGGTGTCCTTCACCCAGTGTTTTACCCAGATGTACTTCTTCTTCGCGACTGCCAGCGCCGAGGTGCTACTTTTCTTTGTAATAGGATATGACCGATACATTGCGATTTGTAGTCCCCTACACTACTACCAAATTCTGAGCTTGAGGAACTCTACATGTATTATGGTCGTCATGTGGGTTTTCGCCTACATAACCATCTTTTTTCCCATCACCCCCTTTTTGGCTTGACGTTTTAAACAGGTGGTGAGTCTTCATCAGTTCTTCTGTGATGCAAAATTTTTCACTCTTCCCATGGGGCAACTTTTGATTTTTTATTTGTATTGTACGAATGTTTTCTGTTCATTGGGCCCCTTTTTTTGAAATTTTCCCTTCGTACATTAAAATCTTTTATATCATTTGCTGTATAAATCCAGGGAAGGAAAAAGAAGAACCTTCGCCACCTTTTCGTCCACCCCCTTTGTCATGATGTTTACTATTCTACAGGTGTACCCCATTTATGCCCCTCTTTTCTACCACTCCGGAGTCTCCTAAACAATGCGTCTATTTTTTTATTCACATTGTACCATGTAAACCATTTGTTTATAGTCTACGTAACAATAAATCAAGAAACCTTCAAAAGTTTTAAAATGAATTGAAAAGAGACATAATAGATAAGGCTTTGTTCACATCTATGTGGGTTTGGGTCCCTTCAGAACCAGACCCCCTTTTGGCCTGAACTTATTTTTTAATGGGGGGGCCCAAAGGTCCCGTTTTTTCATGAGGGATTCTACCCTGATGGGGGTGTTATGTTTGGGATTTGTGCCTTCATGAACTCATCTTTCTTCATTATCCCACTTTTGAACTTTATTTTTGCTGGGTAGAGTCTCCTTAACCCTTTTTCTTATCCAATAACCAATTTTAACTTTTGCTATGGTAGTGCCATTGAGTTTTATGTTTTAATCTGTACAAAATGTGTTTGGACTTAGCCTTTTCTTTTGCAATATGGTGCCA
The DNA here is from genome assembly GCA_025379985.1 of Phyllomedusa bahiana. Classification (NCBI taxonomy): domain Eukaryota; kingdom Metazoa; phylum Chordata; class Amphibia; order Anura; family Hylidae; genus Phyllomedusa; species Phyllomedusa bahiana. Next base: position 50,015 of record JAODAL010019091.1, read on the forward strand.
TACATTAAAATTTGTCAACTCCGGAGTCTCTTTTGAGTCTCTGGACCCATTGGTCTGGAAAACCAGCGGTGCCCGATTGATCCCATTTAGTGATGATCAAACAGTAAAATGTTCGAGTTCAAGTCGAACTTCGAATAGTATGGTGTTCGTTTCGAGGTTCGACTCGAACTCGAGCCTCATTAAAGTCAATGGGAGAAGATATTCGGGTTTATTTTTATACCCAACAGGGGAGGAAACTACTTCTATCCATAACAGTAAACTTGATACGTGGAACAAGTTAGTAAAAAAATTTGGTTCTAAAGTGAAAAGAAAAAAAATTGAGAGGGTAAAATACTTCATTCCTTTTAAAGGCTTTTTGAGAAGAGAGGACAGCTTGCAAAAGGGGGATAGCTATAGGAGGGGCAGCGAACAGCGCATGGGGGGCCCCGCATCCTGGGGCCCCCAAAAGCCCCTTTTACACATAAGAAGAACCAATATTGAAATGGCACATGGTAACGGGAGCCCCCCTTTCACCTTTTCACCCGGGCCCCTGAACTTCAAGTTAGCCTCTGCTTGCAAGCTTATACATGTGATATTTGGTTGCGAAAGAGATCCCAACGGGAAACATGGAGGGTTTACTGGCAGGGGGTGTAGTTTTTAGGGGTAAATGGTAGTACCCCTACAGGTCCTGCATCCCAGGGGCCCAAAAACCCTTTCACCATAAGAAGACACCGGTATTGGGAAAAGGCACAGGTAAATGGCAGGAGCCCCATTTCACTTTTTGGGACCAAAGCCCAAAAACTTGAATTACCCACGCAACTGGACTAATTTGATGGCAGTACCATTGGTGGCAGCAAGAACATGCACTCTACTGTGTGAACTGAACTGCTGTCCTGCACCCACCCTCGACCTAGAACCACCACCTAAAGAAGACCTAACAATTTGCGAAACAGTAGGCCTTCTACATACCTGGTGAGTAAGGCTTTGGCCTCCTCCTCATCACTGCTGGGACCTGTCCCACAGAGGCCTAACGTTTGTTCCAGTGCAAAATAAACATAAGGTATGGAAAGGACATCACCCAACTGACCATTTTGGTGGCCCTTCAAAACCCCAAGGGAAAGGCAGAATCCTTCACCTGCCTCCACTCTCTAGGGGTAACCCCAAGGTCCGCCCCTGCTCATCAGGCAGCGACATTCAATGGTAATGGCATTATGTGCGCCACAATCGCTGGAGCATGTGGAGGGGGGGAATTCCCGCATGTTGCCACATTTCCCTGCAAAACCGTCGAGGTTGGGGTCTGTACTCTGCAACATCCCTCAGTGGGGAAAGGTCGCCGAGACCCCCACCAGAGGGATGTCATCCACCCTCACCCATGAGCAGTCAGTGAATGTAATGCCTTTACCGTGCTTATTAGCCCTGTGTCTGTAGTGAGAGGACTTTGGGGGACACAGATGGGCCGACGTGCTGGAGATCTTTTCTCCAAAGTGGCGGGCCAGGGCAGGGACAGCTTTTCTGGGGGACGAAATGCCCCTTTTTTTCATCTGCTTGGGGGATGCCAGGGCCCTGACGGGGCAGAACCCATCTTGTCCACTAGGTGGGAAATCAAAATTTTCCCGGGGGGAGAGCCTGGCAATGCCGACATTCGGCTTTTGCTTTGGGGTGGCTGGGGTGAAATGTTTCTTTTCTCCCAACCTGGTACACAAGTTCTGGTCAGACTGCCCCCTGTCGGGTGCAGGCCAGGGGGAAGGGAAGTTTAAAGGGATGTTGGCTGGTGGAGGGATCGGCCAACATTTAACTAGAGTGGGAAGGCTTGCTCATGCTGCTCCGGCACATCGGCAGCAGAGGACCGCTTGGGCTTGGAAGTGGCGGAGGAGGAGAGAGAATAGGGTTAGGGTTAGGGTTAGGATGTCACGGTGGTTGGAAGCCCAGGACCTGTGTGGCCTTTTTTCTCCAAGTGATTCCTCCCCATCAATTCATGCTTTACATACATCTGACTGTTCATGCTCGTGGTGCCTAAACTCTTCTCATTCTTTCCACTACTGACGCGTTGACGGCATATGACATCAGTCGGCGAATCTGAGGCTCGATCAAAAAAGGCCCAGGCTTCACAGATCCTGGACCTCTTCGACTGTGAAAAAGTACCACTGTTCCCACTGCCACCACTGACTACGGCTGGTGGAGTAATGTCAATGGACTTGTGCGACCTCCCTCTCCCATTTTGAGGCCAGACCCGCAGTGACACTACCCCATCATCATCCTTCTCCACTGATGAGGCGCTCGCAAGCAACTGATTAAAGACAGAAACTGAAAGAAGTAACCCATGGTCATGGCAAGATTTGTACAATGATAGTCAACCCGAGTCAGAATCTAATAACACAATCAGATACTGTAGCATTTAAGCTGATTTTCTGACCAAAAATTACCAAAGAATCAAAAAAATTTTTTACCCATTGCTATTACTTATCATTAAAGGGTATTTTCATTACATTGATTGGCTTTAAACATGTCGACAAAGGTATATTAAAAGAATATTACCAAATACATTGCTGTTCTGATTTGGCTTTCTTTCAGAGTTAGAGTAACTCTTTTCTCCTTCTTGTGTACACAAGCTTCCCCAGATCACTAGTAACCTCTTGTTGCTCCAGCAGTGGCCAGGAGGCTGAAGTCACTCACTGCTGTTTCTTATGAGCAGCACAGGAATTTGTTTATCTATGTTACTGACAAACTTTAACCCCTTAGAGCTCTGTAGCCTTGTGCCTGTTGTTTAGACCCGTCCATCACCAATGTCCTTTTAACAGGATCTACTAGGAAAAGCAGAGCTAAAATGTTACTCCCTTTTGTAGAACCACCTACAGTCTGAACAGGAAGTAGGAGCCTGAAGCTGTAGAACTGTCCACAGCCTAAACAGGAAGTGGGAGCCTGAAGCTGTAGAACTGTCCACAGCTTAAACAGAAAGTGGGAGCCTGAAGCTGTAGAATCACCCACAACATGAACAAGAAGAGGGAGCCGGAAGCTGTAGAACCACCTACAGCCTGAAAAGGAATTGAGAGCCTGAAACTGTAGAACCACCCACAGCCTGAACAGGAAGTGGAAGCAGGGAGCTGTAGAACCACCCATACCTTGAACAAGAAGTAGAGGCAGTAAGCTGCAGACCCATCAATAGCCTGAACTGGAAGTGGAGGCCTGATGCTCTAAAACTGCCCACGGCCTGAGCAGGAAGTGGAGGCCGGATGCTATAAAACTGCCCACAGCCTGAACAGGAAGTGAGAGCCTGAAGTTCCAGGGTCCCATACACATAAGGGTTAGCAGAAGTGCATGATATCTGTCTGCTCTGGGTCCCATATACAGTAGGGTTAGCAGAGTGCAGTGACATCCGTCTGCTCCGGGGTCCCATACACAGGAGGGTTAGCAGAGGTGCAGTGACATCCGTCTTCTCCGGGGCCCCATACACAGGAGGGTTAGCAGAGGTGCAGTGACATCCGTCTGCTACAGGGCCCCATTTGCAGTAGGGTTAGCAGAGGTGCAGTGACATCCGTCTGCTCCGGGGCCCCATACACAGTAGGGTTAGCAGAGGTGCAGTGACATCTGTCTGCTCCGGGCCCCATACACAGTAGGGTTAGCAGAGGTGCAGTGACATCCGTCTGCTCCAGGCCCCATACACAGTAGGGTTAGCAGAGGTGCAGTGACATCCGTCTGCTTCGGGGCCCCATACACAGTAGGGTTAGCAGAGGTGCAGTGACATCCGTCTGCTCCAGGGTCCCATACACAGTAGGGTTAGCAGAGGTGCAGTGACATCCGTTTGCTCCAGAGCCTTGTACACAGTAGGGTTAGCAGAGGTTCAGTGACATCCGTCTGCTCTGAGACCCCATACACAGTAGTGTTAGCAGAGGTGCAGTGACATCCGTCTGCTCCAGGGCCCCATACACAGTAGGGTTAGCAGAGGTGCAGTGACATCCGTCTGCTCCGAGGTCCCATACACAGTAGGGTTAGCAGAGGTGCAGTGACATCCGTCTGCTCCAGGGCCCCATACACAGTAGGGTTAGCAGAGGTGCAGTGACATCTGTCTGCTCTGGGGTCCCATACACAGTAGGGTTAGCAGAGGTGCAGTGACATCCGTCTGCTCCGGGGCCTCATACACAGTAGGGTTAGCAGAGGTGCGGTGACATCCGTCTGCTCCAGGCCTCATACACAGTAGGGTTAGAAGAGGTGCAGTGACATCCGTCTGCTCCAGGGCCTCATACACAGTAGGGTTAGCAGAGGTGCGGTGACATCCGTCTGCTCCGGGGCCCCATACACAATGGCTGTACTTTGAACCACCACTGATTTCAAATGGGAGAGTCCTGACCATCTCTCCATTTGATTGCAGGCTGCGGCAGACTTGTTAGCTCTCCCAGAAGAACGGGAGATCTCCCTTCTTTGCAGAAATCATTTGGCTATAGAGAGAGTTGGAAAATGTAGATGAAATCACATGATAATTTTATACATTGGATTAGAACAGACATGGAAAAACATATCATTTGTCCTTTTTTCATTGATTTATAACACAAAATCGGGGAAACAGGTTATGTGTTTGTTTTTCATTGATTTTCTACCTGTTATACTACACTCTGTCTGTAGCAGGGCCTAATAGGCTTCATGCATGGGAGACCCAGAAGCCATTATTTGGCCTCAAACTGTCACGGCAACCATCTGCACTCAATGATCACACTTGCAGGGTGCCCCCTCCCTCTGTTAACCACCTAGATGCCACGGCTGTTGCTGGCCACGGTATCTAAAGGTTTAAATGACCCTCTGTTCCCAGCTACTAGTTAGATGGCCACCGCCCGGATGTATATATTCATCAGGTGGTCGGCATCTAGTTAAATTCCATGGGATATAGAAGCAGTAGTCTTAATGATTAAGATACAATAAGTTGTTTACTGATCAGGTGCCGTATTATTGATGACCTCAGGGAAGTTTCCTGGAGGGACGCAATGAAATTATATTATTTTATCTATTTGCTTTGTAATAATAGACTATATAAGCATTGTCCAAAAAAATCAATTCCCTGCACTTGAAGAACACACTGTGGGACATTTTGCAGGTGGGTATATGACCTTTATGTTTCTTGTGTTATAGCATCTGTTCTTCTCCGTTTTTTCATTTGTTAAAAAACACAGCACCAAATCAGTGGGAAGAAATAATCTGTATATTCAAGGCAACACGTTACTCATAGCTTGCACCCATAAGGGAACCATCTCAGGACCTTTAGGTCTCTCATAACTTGACCATTGGAGCTCTGTCACTTTTCTGATTCCAAAGAGATTTTGGAGACCTCTGCCCACTTTAAAGGAAGTCTAACGAGGAAAAGGTCCCGTCCACTGCCTCCTTGCCGTGAAATGTAACCTGTTGAAAGCTCTCTCTTGACGTCACCACATATAGTAAATAGGAACTGTCCACAGAAAAAAAGATAGATAAAGCTGGAAATTCTGCCAATAGACTATTCAGGCAAGATCTAGGTACTGAGAGATGCACCTATCCGAGCCGCCAATCTACAGTTAACCCAACCAAAGTACAAGTGTCCTTACCAAACCTTAGGTAAGAGTTTATTCTCTACAATGATGTGGATGAGCCAAGATACCTTCTTCGAACACTTTTTGTACTTCTGAAAGTATCTTCCCTTGTAGAATGTTGTCAGGTCTCATGGATAATCGCACTAATGTAGAATTCCACATTCTTCCGTTCTCCTCCGATCCTAATGATAAACTTCTACTTATCGGAATGTTATCCACCATTTACTTGACGGGAATTATTTTGAATTTGGTTGTTATTGGGGTGATATGTCTAGACACTCATCTCCACACCCCATTGTATCTATTCGTCTGCAACTTATCAGCGATAGATATCTGTTATAGCACAGTTGTTATCCCGAAATTTCTCCATATTCTGTTATCCGGGAATGACCTGGTGTCCTTTACCCAGTGTTTTACTCATATGTACTTCTTCTTCGCGACTGCCAGTGCCGAGATGCTACTTTTATTGTCCAATAACTCGGAAGCTCAGACATTTGGTGGTTATTGGGATGTTGACCTCTGGAATAACCTCCCAGTTTTGGTGATGGGAAGAGAAAGGCTTTTTCTTACATATACTCTGGTTATTGTTTCAGACATCAATTAGTCTAAGACTGTCCCAACGTGAAGCAGGGACAATTTACGTTTTGACCCTTGTTCAACCAAACTTTTCATTTTAGGAATTCAAATGTTTCCTCTAACCCTGTCCCTAACCCTATGCGTAATCCAAACACTAAGGGCGACATGTATGAACATTGGTTGAAAGGCAATGACCAACATTACCTACTACCGTTGCCAAAAAGCAAAAATGTATTGTCCCCTTGTCCCCTACAGTGAAGGAAATAATTATTTGACCCCTTGCTGATTGTGTAAGTTTGCCCACTGACAAATACATGAACAGTCTATAATTTTAAAGGAAAGTTAATTCTAACATTAAGGGATAGAATATCCAAAATAAAGTCCTGAAAATCACATTGTAGAAATTATATAAATGTGTTTGCATTTTGCAGTGAGAAATATGTATCTGTGCCCTACATACACCCGAAATCGTACCGACACTCAGAAAACAGGTAACACATCATTTACACCAAAGAGTGAATGCCGTAAAAACAAAATGCTCATAAACATGGTCCAAGTAAGATGGGTTTTTTCACATTTCACTTTTTTTTCGGTACGATTAATGACACCATTAAAAACTTCACCTTGTCCCACTTAAAAAAGGCCTCATCTATGTAGATGAAAAAATAAAAAGTTATGGCTCTTGGAAGGCAGGAAGGTAGAAAAAATAACGAACCAAAAACTGATGGGGTGAAATGTATTTTATTTAATCTCCAACCTAATTCAAAATTTAGCTTTAAGTGGAGGAACTCCTGGAACAAAATTTAGATACTCCATCCATTCATCTCTCAAGGACATCTCATTCCAACCATTTCATGCCAGTAAAGTTTCTGCTATCCATAGAAGCTAGCTCAAGACCCATACGATACTCCAGTCAGTTGACTATGAACCACATCCAGTGCTCTTACCCTTGTGCACCGTTATGAAGCTATCATTGATGACTTGGCTACTACCTCGTTCTTTCCTAAACTTCTTAGCAGAATTTGCTATACTGGTATATAGCTACCTACCATTACTAGAACACACTACTTACGACTTGCTTAGTAGTAGCAACAGGGCCGGCAACAGAAATTTCAGGACCCCATACAGCTGAAGCATCTGTGGCCCCCCCTCAAATCCCGCCCCTAACTGGGTTGGTGGCCGGACATGCGGGTAGGTAGCTGGGTTCGGTAACGTGTAAGGGCTTATTCACACGGAGTTTACACTCCGTGTTAAAAGCCCTTTTCGGATCCGTCTTGGGGTCCGCTCTGTCGGTCCCCAAGACGGATCTAAACAATTAGCAGTGAGATTATCACTGTTGTCTATGCCAAATACGCAGCGGCGTTCAGATGAGAGATCACCCCGCCTGCGTGTTTCAAAAGCGCTGCTCGGGTCCGTCTTGAAAACAATTGCATGTCAATTCTTTTCAAGACGGAGCGGAGCTGCGCTTCTGAAACATGCAGCGGCAATCTCTTCTGAACGCTGCTGCATATTTGGCATAGACAACAGTGAGAATCTCACTGCTAATTGTTTAGATCCATCTTGGGGACCGACAGAGCAGACCCCAAGACGAATCCGAAAAGCGCTTGTAACATGGAGTGTAAACTCCGTGTGAACAAGCCCTAAATATTCAGTGGATACAGTATTAGTTAAAAAACAATTCTTCCTTTTTTATTAAATTTTCCATAAAAACATTCAGCCACAATTTAATAGTAGCATGTCCATAGTTTATATATATATATATAGTAGATGTATACTCAAGTGAAAGGTGTGGCAGGTCGCCGTTCGCCAAGTGTTGTTAGATTGCTGCTCCCATCCAGGTGAGCTGTAGATGCCGGCCAGCTGGGTTCGGTAGCCAGGCGGGTAGCTAGGTAGTCAGGCAGGTAGCCGGGCAGGCAGGTGGATAGCCAGACGGGTAGGTAGGTAGCCAGACTAGGTAGCCAGGCAGGTAGGTAGGTAGCAAGTCAGGCAGGTGGGTAGTTGGGCAAGCAAGTAAATTGCCAGATGGGTTGGTAGCCTGGCTAGGTATCCAGGCAGGTGGGTAGGTAGGTAGCCAGACAGGCAGGTGTGTAGTCAAGTGGGGGTATAGGTAGCCAGGCAGGCAGATAGATAGCTGGGCCGGTTGATAGCCTGGCTAGGTAGCCAGATGGGCAGGTAAGTAGGTAGCCAGGTTGGTAGCCAAGTAGCTGGGTGGGCGGGTAGGTAGCCAGGCATACTGTTAGGTAGGTAGGTAGCCAGGTAGGTAACTGGGCATGTAGGTAGCCAGGCAGGTAGATGGGTAGTCGGGCAGGCAGATAAGGAGCCAGGCGGGTTGGTAGCATAGCTAGGTAGCCAGGCAGGTGGGTGGTTAGGTAGCCAGGCAGGCAGGTGGTTAGGTAGCCAGGCGGGTAGGTAGGTAGATGGGCTAGGTAGCTGGGCATGCAGGCAGATAGCCTGGCTAGGTAGCCAGGCAGGTGGGTAGCTAGATAGCCAGGCAGGCAGCCAAGTAGCAGGGATGGGGGATAGATAGTCAGGTGGGTCGGTAGCCTAGCAGGTAGCTAGATGGGGCCCCCCTCCTAGAGAGAGCGCCGACCTGCAGCTCGGGACCCTCCCACTCTTATCAGCGCTGCACCACCGGGCCCCAGCCGCACACAGCGGCGCAGGCGCCGACCTGCAGAGCAGGGTCCTCCCACTCCTACCAGCGCTGTGCCGCCGGGCCCCAGCCGCACACAGCAGCGCAGGCGCCGACCTACAGCTTGGGGCCCTCCCACTCTGCGGCCCGTTCTGTATACCATTATGTGGGGCAAGGGGGCAGTACCCGCCAACGGCGGCGGGCCCCCCCCTTGCTTCATATACCGGCCAGGCCCCGTACGGGAGTACTGCCTGTACCCCCCTAACGTCGGCCCTGAGTAGCAATTTATAAGATGCCTTAGTAGTGAGAGAAGATTCTAGTAGAAGTTGAAGTGGTTGTAGAGTTTCCACCATGCACCAGTTCAGCTGATGGGTAATTAATGATGACCCTAAGGTGGACTTGTATGAAAAGTGGCGCCGCCTTGTCAGTCGTACTTCTCAGTAAGTTAGCGTAGTATTCGTCAGTATGTACATAAGTGTCTCACAACACTTTATAAATGTGTGCTGTAGAGTGTGAATGCGGCAAAATGTGGCTCAACCTCGCCACTATGAAATAGGGATTGGTCCGACACTTTCACACCACATTTCGAGGTGAAGATAAAGCTCAAGGCTAAAAGCAAAAATGCCCTGGCGCGAGTTCATAGAGAACAAAAACCTCCGTCTGAGGCCACGAAAGTGGTATAAAAAATAAAGATTTTATTCTAATAAAAAGTGGTTGTAACCTTCAAACACCATAAAATTCACTGAAGAAACTTAACACTGGCGCTTCATCAGAAGTAGTGTCACTACGGAGGAGGTTTTTATTCTCCACGAACGAGCGCCGGGTCATTTTTGCTTTTACCTTGAGCTTTATATTGACTCTTCACTCTTAGCACCGACTTCACGGTTGTTAAAAAGGGAGACCACCGCTGCCGTTTGGTTTGGGCTTGGAAGGATAGCCCTACATGCGCATATGAGTAGTTGTGCCTCTAGTATAAGCACAACTCCCTAAGGTGAGCAAATATTGGTTTTATTTCTAGCTTTATTACCTGAATGTACTTTCACTATTGTGTGCCCTCCTTGTTCCTGCTACAGTACATTTTGAGGTAACACATTCATAAGTGTGCACGTTGTACAAATATGGCGCGAAACGACCCCGTAGAAATGGAGCATACAAATGTGTCTGGTCTAATGCAGAATGTCAAAGAAAATATAGGTTTAAGGGATTTCTCCGTTACTCACTAAGGTCGACATGTATAAATTCTCATATGCCTTTTTTTGTTGTATATTGCAGGTTCTTTACAGGTGTATGAGCAACCTCGGCGCAATGTGCACCTGACGACACATTTTAATGCTCCAAAGTTGAATTTGGGACTGCCATGCAAAGTTTGGCGCATTACACTCCAAAAATTTTCATACTGTCATATTCTACAGTCCTCTATATCTATTTAAAACTAAATAAAAACGGTGCATTCAAAATCATACATGTTGCCCCAAGTCTTAAATGTCCATATTTCTAAGACTTAGAAGTCTTAGGAATTTGTTTTCTGTCCTTGATGCTGAGCCTTGTCATCATTTCTTAGTTCTTCAGTCTTAAATTAAATTGTTCATAATTTCCAACCGAGGAATTTGTTTATGTTTATGGTTTATCTAAAGTTATTTCACCAACCTATTCTCTCATTGGTTGATTTTTGTCCTTTTGATTTCTAATTTGTGCCAGAGTTTCCAGTACTACCACTCATATATCTGTTGGACAGGGGCTACAACGGGTTTTTTGGTTCAAACTGGCGCAGCCCTTTTTATACATATCATCCTATATGTGTATTTGTATGATAATAACTTGTTGTTTTCTTCTCCCTTTTGTTAACTTTTCCCAGTTTCACTCTTAGAATATACTATACTGGCCTTCTTTTGTGAATCTAGAAATTCTGCCAATAGAATATTGAGGTAAGATCTAGATACTGAGAAATGCACCTATCCGAGACGCCAATCTACAGTTAACCCAACCAAAGTACAAGTGTCCTTACCAAACCTTAGGTAAGAGTTTATTCTCTACAATGATGTTGATAAGCCAAGATACCTTCTTCAAACACTTTTTGTACTTACTGGACATCTGAAAGTATCTTCCCTTGTAGAATGTTCAGAAAGGGGAACATCTTTCCTTGAGGTGAGGAGAGCACCAAATGGTGGGATGAGTTACGAATTGCCTTTTTGGCCTCTACTAAGCATCTGTATATCACAAGGCATTATGGGAAAGGAGCTGAGAAGCTTGTAGAATGTTGTCAGATCTCATGGATAATCGCACTAATGTAGAATTTCCCATTCTTCCATTCTCCTCCAATCCTAATGATAAACTTCTACTTATCGGAATGTTCTCCACCATTTACTTGACGGGAATTATTTTGAATTTGGTTGTTATTGGGGTGATATGTCTGGACACTCATCTCCACACCACAATGTATCTATTCTTCTGCAACCTATCCACAATAGATATCTGCTATAGCACAGTCGTTATCCCTAAACTTCTCTATATTCTGTTATCCGGGAATGACCTGATATCCTTCACCCAGTGCTTCACCCAGATGTATTTCTTCTTTACGGTGGCCAGTGCTGAGGTGATACTTTTCTTTGTAATGGGATATGACCGATATGTTGCGATTTGTAGTCCCCTACACTACCAAATATCAAGGAAAGACCAATTCTGAAAAAACAGAATTCAACAGTGGAACATAAAGCATAAATAGTAACAAGGAAAATCTTCCACTAAAACTTAGCTTTTAATAATAACTATTAAAAATACGTCAAAAATAATATATTAGAAATTACACAATATCAAGGGACCCCAAGGAGAACAAGTTCAGAACAAGAAAAGTTCCTATTGGTCACCACAGGAATATTGACCTATAATGTCCCTAGTCTGCCTGTAGCCCTAGGATAGTACCTCCGCAGGAGCAGCGTCCCAAAAGGGACGGTCCCACACTGAACTCCTAAACTAAAATGTCCCTAAATCAGGAATATACACATAAGGAGACCAATCAAGAAACAATCCAGGAGTACAAATACCAACCGCTGTAGATAGGATCATTAATCAATGCAAACAATAAACAAGAAAGATCCCACCTACTGTACCCAAACGCGTTTCCCTCTGTAGACACAGAGTTCATCAGTGGGTATAGCAAAACAGGCGGAGCTACAATATCCACTAAGGCACAGGACAGGGAATCCTTGATTCAGGACTTTTCAATAGTTAATTTATCCTCCCATGAGCTCACTCAGTCAGAATTATCTGTTTTGAATCATGGTTTGTCATTTGTACCCACAGTGCAATGCAAAACCTTTGATTGGGTTAAGGATATTAACTTATTTATTAGAAAACTGAAATGGAAAAAAATTTTTGCAATATTGATCGATGGAGTCAGGACCTGGGTATCAACTGGAAGATCTGAAGGGTTCGTACCTGGTTGACTTGGGCATCTTCTGACGATATGGTTAGAGGAGAAGGGCCTTTTACTGATTTAAGATGCAGCAGTAAGTAGATTTCCCCCTCCACAACCCTAATAATTCAATAGATGCATTCCTTGAGGTGGTTACGAATGAAATCAGTCGCCTTGAAACAACTACAAATGGAGTATGCTAATTTCAGAAAGGATGAAATTCAGGCCTTGCGTAATTTGGAATTAAACAACAGGATTGTAGTGAAACCAGCAGATAAGGGGGGGAATGTAGTTGTTTTGGATGTTGGGGACTATAGAAAGATGTGCCTAGACATACTGGGAAATAGGGAGAATTACTCTGTTTTAAGATCAGACCCCATCTTGACATTGAGAGAAACTCTTAAGGATATTCTTGATAAAGCTAAGGACGATCATCTTATCAATTAGAATAAATATGAGTTTCCTTTACCTATGCATCCACTTAAGGCGACTTTCTACTGTCTCCCCCAGATACACAAGGGGTATCCCCCCCTCAAAGGGAGACCAATTGTATCAGGGGTCGATGGTTTGACTCAGAATGTTGGTATCTATTTGTCCTGAGGGGTTTGTGACAGCATTGCCTTCGTATCTGAGGGATACATCTGACCTTATTGTCTAAGATTGAAGGCATTACTGTTGATGATGACACTTTCCCTGGCTAGTATAGACGTCGAGGCCCTATATTAAATCCATCTCACATGACAAAGGCCTTACAGCTGTGAGACACTTCCTTGACTCGAAGGGTATGATTTTTGAACGACATAATGAGTTTATTGTGGAGCTATTGTCGTTCAACTGACAAAAACATGTTTTCCCCTTCGATGGGAGGACCTCCCCACCAGCTCAGGGCACAGCTATGGGAGCCCTTTGGCTCCCACATATGCAAATGTGTACCTGGGCTGGTGGGAGAGGGAAGTGGTCTTCGCTGATGTCTATGAATGCTACCATAAACATATTTTGATGTGGGTTAGATTCATAGACGATATTTTTATTCTGTGGCAAGGTAGTGAGAGTGACTTTATTTTATTCCTTGAGGCACTAAATATTAACTCATTGGGATTGCGATTTTCGCCTGAAATAAATAAGTATACTCTACCATTTTTGGATGTTCTCATTTTTAAAAATGATGACAACACATTGGGAACTAAGATTTTTCGGAAAAAAACAGCCACAAACAGTCTTTTAAAATGGGATAGCTGCCACCCTAGACCATTAGTAAGGGGGATCCCCAGGTGGCAGTTTCTTCGGGTTCGAAGAAAATGTTCTGATTTTGAGACATTTGTTGAACAATCTAGTGATCTACATGCTCGGATTTCGAGAAGAGGATACCCCAAAAAAAGTTCTCAGAGAGGCATATAATTATGCCGTGGGACAAGAACGTCAAGATCTCTTGATACCAAAAAGGAATAGTGAGGACGAGAAAACCAAGGAGTTAAGAATTATTGGGACGTTTGACTGTAAGTTAAAATCCATAAGAGAGATCCTCACGAAGTACTGGGGATTGCTCCGACAAGATCCTGATGTTAAAGATTGTCTACCAAGTTTTCCCCTTATTACATACAGAAAGGGGCGGAGTCTGAGGGATAGGCTGGTTAAAAGTCACTTTTCGGGGGTATAAAGAGAAGACTGTTGGCTACGAAGAAGACCCCTGTTTCAAATGTGGCGCTTGTAAGTTCTGCAAAAATTTGGTACAAGCTAAAGAATTTGAGAGTGCGAGGACACAGGAGAAATTTCAGATCAAGCAGTTTATCAACTGCACCACTAGTGGAGTAGTGTACCTCGCTACATGTCCCTGCCCTTTAAACTATGTGGGGAAAACACGTAGGGAACTAAGGAGACGCATTGGGGAACATCTCTATAGCACGCCACATGAATGATAAACATCAAGGCGCAGAAGGATTGATCAAATTTATTGGTATTGACCTCATCCCTCCTCCTGTACGTGGAGGTAATTGGGATAGATTGATCTTACAGCTGGATCTATAAAATGGATTGTGTGTTCCCTCATGGCCTTAATGAAAATATTTCCTTTGCGTGTTTCCTCTAATCACTTTTTTGTCTGGCTTCCTCGTCTTTTTTTTTTTGGTTTGTTTTTTGTTTTTTTTTTTGTTTTGTTTTTTTGTTTTTTTGCCTCTCCTTCTGGTTTTATTCTGGCAGAATCTCTGTTTCAGTTAAAGTACAGTATTGTAAAGTGCAGTATTGGCTTAGTGTTTTTCTTGCTACTACACTATTCTTTTAGATAGCGACATTCACTAGTACAGCGTGTCTTGTCTTTATGTACAACAATATAAATTTTGCACAGTATGTATTTTATTCTTAAGTACTACCTTAGGGAACCACTACCCTAATTCTTTTGAGCTAATTACACTCCCAGGGCCGAGTTAGGGCGCTGTGATTGAATATAGGATTAATTATTTTGTTGACGTATGAACAGTGTTCCATAATTTATTCTATACAGACCATGCTGGATTCATTGTTATGACATTTAATGTAGCCGGCGGTAGCTGCTCAGGAGACAGCGACGCTAAAGCTTGGCGCATGCGCAACTTCTTTGCTGTGACGTCTTGCTCTGCGTGTCATGTGTTGGATTCTAGTGTTGCCGCGTTTGCGCAGTGTTATTTCCGGGACGCGGCGCTCGGCGTTCGCGGGAGACGGCGTGTGTGCTTCATATGGTAACTGTTTTTATTAGCATACTGGTTTTGCATACTGACAGATGCTCTGCTATAGCTATTTAGAATAGTTCCTTCCTCCAACTGGTTAACTTGTCTGGAGGTGGGACTTGGTGTGTATTTAAGGTGGACCTTTTACACTGAACAGGTGGGTCACTAATGAGAGGCACCTCTCTCATGGAGGATACACTAACCTCTGGCCTCATGTATTTTTGCTATACCCCCTACACTACCACCAAATCCTGAGCTTGAGGAACTCTACATGTACTATAGTCGTCTTGTGGGTTTGCGCCTTCATAAACTCATCTTTCTTAATCATCCCACTTGTGAATTCGACGTTTGACCGGGTGGTGAGTCTTCATCAGTTCTTCTGTGATGCAAGTCTTTAACTCTTCCCATGGTGGCAACATTGAGTTTTATACCATAATCTGTACAGAATGTGTTCTGTTCGGATTCGGTCCTTTCGTTTGCAATTTGGTATCATACATTAAAATCTTTTATGTCATTGCATGTATGAAATCCAGGGAAGGAAGAAGAAGAACCTTCGCCACCTGTTCGTCTCACCTCCTTGTCATGATGATCTACTATTCTACAGGTGTATCCCACTTCATGTCCTCATTCTACCACTCCGGAGCTCTCCTCGACCAAGTGCTGTCTATATTTTATTCTACGATTGTACCTATGATAAATCCACTTGTTTATAGTCTACGTAACAATGAAATCAAGAAAGCTCTTCAGAAGTTGTTAAAGGTGAATTGAAAAGAGACATAATAGAGTAAGGCTTTGTTAACATCTATGTGGTTGGCTCCATTCAGAACCAGACCCTTTGGTCTCTGAACTCATTTTGCAATGGGGGCCAATGGATCCAGTTTGCATGAGGGATTCTACACTGACTGTGGTTTGGGGGTTTGTGCCTTCATGAACTCATCTTTCTTCATCATCCCACTTATGAACTTGACATTTGACTAGGTCATGAGTTTCATCCATTCTGCCATTGAGTTTTCTGTTGTAATCTGGACAGAATGTGTTTGGACTTGGCCCTTTCTATTGCAATATGGTGTCATGCATTACAATTTTTGAGTCCGGAGTCTCTTTTGAGTCTCTGGACCCATTGGTCTGGAAAACCAACAATGCCTAATTTATCCCAATGACTACAATGGATCCATTGGGTTTCTGCAGCGGTATCATGATTGCCGATGGAACCTCGAATGGAAGTGTGAAGAGAGCCTTATGTTTGAGTTTGTTAATTATCTTGGATGAACTATTTACTCCCCTACTACAACCGTACAACCACTGCCACAACCTGAACGAGAATTTTTCTATAACCTTGTCTTCGGGCGAAAATTCTGCTCCAAAACAAGAAGAATTTTTAACATTTTTCGAGAAACCATTATTATTCGTGAAGATCTCGGTTATTCTACTGAAGCTTAGGTGTGAGTGTAAGAGAGGGAGCAAGCACCAATGATCTCCCCTGTACAGTGATATCTTGCTACATACTTACATAGTTAATAAGGTCGATAACATACTTGAGAAAAAAAATTCTTCCTCACTTCAAATATATTATTCTGAAATTCCTGGACTATCCCCCTCCCCATCTCCAGAATCTAGGGTGACATGTATGTATTTTGGCCCCCAGGCACCATTTTCTTTGGGTGCATTAATAGTGTAGAATGCACCTGAATCTATGAACCTGTTCTACTGCGGGTCATAGATTTAGCGCTTTCTAGCTACAAAGCAAAACTTTTGGCTCAGGTAAATCACTTTTAAAGTGCTCTACCTGTTCCAGCAGTAATGCGCCTGGATTTGCTGTACTAAAGTCATACATATGCAGAATATTGCGGTTGTAGTGTGACACACTTCCAGAACGCCCCCGCATCTTAAGCGCATTACAAAGTGCCGCGGACGCTTTATAATGCACCTAATACTGGAGTGCACCTGATTAAAAACATAGCTGCGTCAGTTTTCCGGCTGAAAAGACGTCAGACTTCTGGCGCAGCCTCGTACATACATGTCGCCCCTAGTTCCCATAAACTGTAATGTTATAATTTTCAAAAAAGGCATCTAAACCCCTTATGAACGTCAATGACTCCATCATCACAACCTTTGATGGCAGTGAGTTTCATAGTCTCACCACTCTTACAGTAAAGAATCCCCATCTGTGATGATGGTGAAACTTTCTTCCTCTAGGGCCCATCAGTGGAGTTTATTCTTGGGGTCCACCAGTGGAGCTGATTCTTGGGGCCCATCAGTGGAGTTGATTCTTGGAGACCCCAGTGGAAATTTGATTTTGGGGGCCCCCATGGGGTTAATTTAGGGCCCCAGTGGGTTTATTGATTTTTGGGGCCACCAAGGGGGGTGATTCTTAGGGGCCACCAAGGAGTTAATACGGGACCCCCCAGTGGGGGTTCTTTAGACTCACCAGTGGAGTTGATTCTTGGAACCTACCAGTGGAGTTGATACTTAAGGTCCACCAGTGGAGTTTATTTTGGAGACCCACCAGTGGACTTGATTCTTGGGAGCCCACCAAGGGAATTGATTCTTGGGGAACACCAGTGGAGTTAATTCTTTGGGGCCAAAAGGTGGAGATGATTCGTGAAGCCCACTAGTGGAATTAATTCTTGGAAACTCACCAGTGAAGCTAATACTTGGGGCCTACCCTGGAGTTATTCTTGGGGGCCCCCCCATGAAAAATTTTCTTATGGGGCCCCAAAAGGGGTTGATTTTTTGGGGCCCACCAGTGGAGTTGATTCTGGGGCCCCACCAGTATAGTTGAATATGGAGACCCACCAGTGGATGTGATTCTTGGGGCACACCAGTGGAGTTGATTATGGGAGCCCACCAGTGAATTTTATTCTGGGGTCCACCCTGTAGCTACTGTACCTGACTACACATGACTCTTCCACTCTGTCTTGCTTTCTACCTTTTTTTCTAATATATTTTAGACTTTGGCCCATATCATTTTGCCCTCTAAATATAATTACTCAGATTTTTTACTGGACATAACAGATGCAAAATTTGTAGCTGGGTTCACTATACTGCAATAGTATATAAAGTACAGATTATGTAATTAAGCCTTTCCCTCCCTCCCCCCCCAGCCCCCAGCCAATGAACAACCACTGTAGCCAACAAATTTGTAAAAAATTTTGCTTTTAGCACTGACCTATTTTTCTATCAAGGAACAAAAGGTATTAATGTCAAATCCCATGATATACAGAAGCGCTCGCCTCCATGATAAAAATAAGAGGAGGAGTTGATTGAACAGACGCCGTATTAGTAATCCCCTAAGGGAGGTTCTCCAGAGGGACTACATTAAAAAAATTCACTTTCCCAAATACAAAAGAAAAATATTCCTAATGTTAACATATCTGTTACCTAACTATGAATGTAATTAATGAACCCCTTCAGGACACCGGCCTTTCCCCATTAAATTTTTAAGGGATGTTAGGAATTTAATTCCCCAATTTTAAAAAACCTTTGACTGGTGAGTTTCCATTCATAGGTTTATAAGGCTTCATACATGATAATAAAATTTTTTCCCAGTTTTTACATTTCCTTTTAATATTTTATAGAGCAAAATCTCAGCACCGAATCAGTGGAAAGAAATAATCTCTATATTTAAGGAAAGTCATTAGTCATAGCTTGGACTCATGTCAGGGAATTATCCCAGAACCTTCAGGCCTCTCAAAAATGGACTACAGAACCACCCACAACCTGAACAGGAATCGGGAGCTTGAAGCTATAGAACTGCCCACAACCTGAACAGGAAGTGGGAGCCTGAAACTGTAGAAATGCCCACAACCTGAACAGGAAGAGGGAGCCTGAAGATGTAGAGCTGACCACAGGTAGAGAAGGAAATGGCAGTCTGAAGCCGTAGAAATGCCACAGTCTGAACAGGAAGTGAGAACCTGAAGCTGTGGGACCACCCACAGCCTGAACAAGAAGTGGGAGCCTGAAGCTGTATAGTCACCCACAGCCTGATCAGGAAGTGATAGTCTGAAGCTGTAGAACCACCTACAACCTGAACAAGAAATGGCAGCCACAGCCTGAACATAACTCGACAACCAGACTCTTTAGAACTGCCCACAACCTGAACAGGAAGTGGGAGTCTGAAGCTGAAGAGCTGCCCACAACCTGAACAGGAAGCGGGAGTCTGAAGCTCTAGAACCACCCACAGCCTGAACAGGAAGTGGGAACCTGAAGCTGTAGAACCGCCCACAGTCTGAACAGGAAGTGGGAACCTGAAGCTGTAGAGCTGCCCACAGCCTGAAAAGGAAGTGGGAGCCCGAAGCTGTAGTTCCGCCCACAGCCTGAACAGGAAGTGGGAGCCTGAAGATGTAGAGGCGCCCACAGCCTGACCCGGACGTGGGAGTCTGAAGCTGTAGGGCCACCCACAGCCTGAACAGAAAGTGAGAGTCTGAAGCTGTAGAACTGCCCCCAACCTGAACAGGGAGTGAAGCCTGAAGCTGTAGAGCCGCCCACAGCCTGAACAGGAAGCGGGAGTCTGAAGCTGTAGAACCTCCCGCAGCCTGAACAGGAAGTGGGAGTCTAAAGCTGCCTATGACTCTGTAAAACTGCACCTTTAAGGTGCAAGTGTAAGGTGGGATAATCTTTAAGTACCGATACAAGCTCCCTTACAGTGTTATGTTATTACATAAGGTTAAAAAAGAAACAGGTCTATCACATCCAACCTCTAACCCTATGTTGTGTATATCAAGGAAAGAAAAAATCCCTTTGAGGCAGGTACAAATTGCCACATACAAGAGGAAAAAAATTATTCCTGACTCCAAGTATGGTACTCCATCTCCCAGAAACTATAAACTATCCCAGAAAAATTAGTTATAATTCCAAGACTAATGAAATTTGGTAAAAACATACCTCATTAAATAAGAGTCTGGAACCCCTGATAACATGTTTGTTGACTGCTCCCTAACCAGACTGCAGTGACCACCAAGATGGAATGGCTAGCCTGGCCCAGCACACCATGCCATCCCAACAGTTATACTTTCCTTCAGTTATGTCATCAAGAGGAGTCTGTGCTGCCCTATACTGTATAAGACTCTGTGTTCACTGTGCACCCCAATTGCAGAACACGAATCCATTAAAGTTGTATTCTCACCATATTGATAAGCTTTAACCCCTTACCATTACAGCCAGTTTTGACCTCCCTGACAGAGCCCCATTTTTTAATTCTGACGGGTCAACTTTATTTGGGAATAAAATTCATTTGATATTTTTTACCTAAATGATTAGACATTGGTTTCTATATGCATTTGCTTTAATTTAAACATTTTTTCCAAAATCCTAATTTATTTGTCAAAAATATCAAATGTCATGACAATTTTGAAAATTGTCATTTTCAAAGTCAAAAAAATTTCTGAATGAAGACATGTTATCCCCACCAATGTTGTAGGACACGGGGTTCCAACATTTTGAGATAAAATATAGGTGTTTTTTTGAATTGAATAAAAACAATAGAAGAACCCCTCACGCATGGGCAAAAAAAATAACCCCCGTAGGCCGACGCGTTTGGGAGGGCAATTCCCCCTTATCTGGCAACATAAGGGAAGAAAACCCCATATAACTAAAAAAGAGCCAAATAAATGAACTCCCCCTTCGAACCCTTCGCCTCCGTTACTCCCGAAAGTGGGGGCTTCGGGACCCAAACACACCTGCGCCGTCCGTCCCCCCGGATTTTGGGGGGACCCACGGGCACCCATGACAACCAGTCCGGACATGCGAAATGCGCCCACACGGGCCCGAGAACACCAAAAAGGGGTATCCAAGGTTTACCGAACAGGTAAATACACTGCGCCGCAGATGGTGGCTAATACAGCCCCATAAAAGATAGCACGGGCAGTATGACAAGGACAGAAAAAAACCCACTACCCAAAAGGCCAATCGTTTTTAATGGAAAAAATCCATTTTCCTTTCAAAAACAAGCCAATGGGGGCTGCAGAATCTAGCACAAAGATCCAAAAGCCCACGGGCGTGGAATGGATTAAAAAACGCCCAAATCGGGGTGCTTAATAATCCTTTCAAAACCCATTATTTTTAGATTATTACAATACCATTTGACATGCCAAAAGATTAGATAAAGGGGTCTATTTCTATAGACAAACTGGTAAAAATCATAAATTTTTCCGAATGCATTTTTAATTTTCTTGTGACTCCCTACTATGAGAGATTACAACTGTGCATGTACTAAGTATCCACGTGGTTTAAGTTAAATTTATGTTTTCTTTAATAAAAAATTTTTTGGGTATGCTGACTTTTATAAAAAAACTTTTCCATGTAAAAAAAAATTCCCAACCGGAAAGGGGTTCATCCCAACGATAAAACCCCTTCGGGGTTAACCAATTTTTGTTTTGGGATTTTTAGACATCACAAAGATTGGGAGACAATACATTCCCAAATCCGTGATTACGGCCTATTTTGGACCCCCTCCGCAAGTACCTTTCTAAAAATGGGATCCCATTAAAAAGGTAAATGCTTTTGACAATATTTCTGATTTGATGGTACGTTACTATAACCCAATACCGGGACTTTTTGTTCCCTTGGATTTGTCGTTTTTTGCATTTTTTGCTCATTATAATTCCCC
Organism: Phyllomedusa bahiana; assembly: GCA_025379985.1. NCBI lineage: Eukaryota > Metazoa > Chordata > Amphibia > Anura > Hylidae > Phyllomedusa > Phyllomedusa bahiana. The sequence goes on from JAODAL010019091.1 coordinate 71,469, forward strand.
CTATTTTTTTCCCAAAAAATGTAGATGACGTTTAAAAACCAAGGGGGATAACCTCTTTTGCCAATTTCCCCTGAGATATTTGAACACTAAATTCCAAAGCCCAAATTTTGGCTACTTTCTTTTTGCAGGGGGCATTTCACCCAGGAATCACCTGTGGGGTGTTTTTTTCGGGGGGTTTTGGGTGGGGGGGATAATGGAGAATGGTATTCCCTGCTTTTTTCTTTGCGATGTTTTTTTTTAAAATCCCCTCCCGGGGTTCCCCTCAACCAACCCCAGGTCCAGAAAAAATGGAAAATCCGGCCGATATGGTGAAAAAACTTAAGTTACAAAAAAGTTATTAAGAAGAACTCCAAAAAAAACATCCTAACCCCCCAAAAATATCTATCCCACCACAATAAAACACCTAGCAAAAATAATGGGGAAATCCCCCTGATAAGGGCGTCCCCAACACGTCCCCTCCTGCACTCACCCTAAAGACTAAAGCTAAAATGGCCCCTAAAGGAAAAAAATATACTCCTCTTATTTTAGATATACTACATCCCTTACACTTGAAACAGAGAATCAAAAAAAAAAATTTAAAGGTGAAAGCAGACAGGAGACCCTATGCCCTACATTTTAAAGGAAAAGGTTATGCCCAAACACAGTTTTTGGAGTCCAAATATAAAACATCCAAAACTTCCGACCGTTTCCCCCCAGAATATTGGAGGTTCTCAGGGAAAAAAAAAAGTGTAAAAAAAAAAGATAAACATATAGAGATATAGCAAACTCACGACCTGAACCAGTCAGTGAAAAAAGGAAAAAGGTCCCAATATGATGTAAACCCGGCTCCCCGGGCTCAAAACAAAGGAAAAAATTAGTGGACAAGTGAGCAGAACAGGGAAAGGGGGGTTTAAAAAACTAACCCAATTAGGGAAAACGTAAAATAGTGTCCGTTCACAAGATAACACAAAACCAACCAAAAAGCATCAAAATCCGCCCATATTTGTCTGCGCAGGCGCCGCATAGGGGTCCAACTTATCGCCATAACAACATAAAAAGTTGGCTGCAAAACAAAAAAGAACCCTCGTCCTAATGCCTGAAATGCCATCGCGGGGGAAATATCGGTGCCGAGATATTCCCAAAACAAGTAGGAAATCAGCGGTTTCCATGACTCCCCGGGGGCCCTGCGCGTGAATAGGAAAGGAAAAGCCGCAGACAATGAAAAATGGCATTTAGCACAAAAAGTTCCCAAAATAGGAAAAAATCTAGCAAAAGTACAAACACAAATAATATCCCCAATAATATAAACCTAATATGTTAACCTGATTTTGCATTTAAAATTTAAATAAATACATTTAAAGAAAAGCAAAAATATGGTTTTTTCCAAGAGGGGACAAAAAAAAATACACGTATCAACAATCAAGTGCCCAAAGGAAGAAATTAAACAGCACGCGCAAAGGAAAAATAAAACTGCCAACATGTATAACCTAAGCAAAAATTTTT
>JAODAL010019092.1:0-72950 GCA_025379985.1 Phyllomedusa bahiana
AATTTTAAAAACAAGTTTTTGAGGGAAATTGAAGGGTGAAAAAAAAAACATTAAAAAAAAAAATTAAAAAAAATTAAAATTTTTTTTTTTTTTAATTCTGCAATTTTTATAAGTAAATTTGAAACTATTCCCCCATAAATACAACTTGTTCAAATAAAAAAAAGGCCTCATAAAACTCCCGTCAATGAAAAAATAAGTTACAAATGTTAAAATGCAAGGACAAAAACAAAAAAAATTTTCTGTCTTTAACTATTTTTTCAGGCGTTCGTTTAAAGGGTTAACGTGGGGCAAAATTTTTTAAGAACAAACCAACTTTAAAATTTTTAAGGGAAAATTTTGTAGGTACATTGTCATGTTGTCTTGGGAAAAAAACCTTTTCCGGGGCATTAATGACTTTTTTATGGTGTTTTTCACCATTTTTACTGACTTTTAGTTGCATCTGAACTGGTGGTGGACTATCTAAAACGCTCCTATAACTAAAACAATGGGCAACTTCATGATTTGCCTGACAGACCCCCCACTTCGAGCTGTGGTCCCCGGGCCCCCCGGCCTTCAAAAAAAAAACCCGGGGTTTCCCCCGAGTTTTTTTATTTGTTTTCACCTTTAACACACGTACCTGCTCGGAAAATTGTTTCCCCTGCCAACCCCCATTGTCCTCCAGCACTCGGTGTTAACTTATTTTCTTGCAAGTTTTTTTGATTGACAGCCTTGTTTTCAACCCGTCTTTTTTTTCTTCCACCTATCTCCTCTGTTTCTTTTTTCTCTGGTCTGTTATAAAAAGGTTCCTAGGCATTTCCCCTTCTGCTATACTGGTTCCCTTTTTGTGCCGTTAGCTACCTTTTACCTTTCTTGTTTTATATGTTACCTGCCTTGCTAACCTACCTACTATTCCCCTGCTTAGTGATTCTGTACTGCTTCTCCGCGTTGCTGTCCGGCTGTTTTTTTGGTTTTGTGTTTGTTTTGCTGCTCTTGTGATTTACCTACTTTGGATCTTGCTTTTTTGGTTTTCCAACCTGTTTTGGGGTTGGACACCCCCAAAAGGGAGGGACAGTGGGTTGGGAACGCGTCAGGGTCTCACTCAGTTTATCTACTCCCGGCCCCGACCATTCCTCACAGCAAAATGTATGATTTTTGGCGTCCAGGGGCCATATTTTTGCGCACATTATGCTATAATGCACCTGAATCTAGAACCGTTCAACTGGGGCATAGTTTTTGCGCTTTCTAGCTACAAAACGACACTTCGGCTCAGGTAAAACCCCTTTTTTAAATGGTCTGCCTCTTCCAGCATAATACCTAATTTTGTTGCACCAATGTCAAAATGTATAAATGCTACAGTTAAGCGACAAAAGCCTCCAGCACCCACGCATCTTAGGGCCCCTACGAAGTACCTGTAATGCCCTGATTTTTGGCAGCAGAGTTTTAAATCTAAGCAATCGGGGGTGCCTAGATTCGCGCAGCCCCATTCATACATGTCGCCCAAAGTGCCTTTTCACGTAGGGGTGCACCCACTTTTTTTGCCAGTGATTTAGACTTGATGGCTGTGTTGAGTTTTATTTTTAAAAATTTACACTGAAAAACAGCTGAAAAACGACTACTTTGCATTGTATCAAAGTATCCTAACTTTATTTTAAAAACACTTTAAGAGAATACGCCAAAATTTGCCATATAAATAACCAATATCATGCAGGGTCAGAGAGGAGGTGTCGCTTGAATGTCACTCCACAGAGTGCTGTCATTGGAAGGATAAGCAATTGGTGGCATGTACTAATGCTTTAAATTCAGAAGAATCAGCACTCACATGCATTAGGGTATGTGGCAGATGGCAATCTTGATACGTTTTTTGCAATACCTAAAAAGTAATTGAGTCAAACATCATCCAAAAACGTACCACAAAGTCTGGTTCGTGTTTGGATACATTTCAGACTGCAGAAACATAGTTCCTATTGTTTTTTGTATGGGCTTTTCAATGCGTTAAGCGGATCAAGAATTGCGGTCAATTCTTTGTAAACATCAGACCGCAATGCAAAGTGTATATAAAACATGTATCGGCTGAACGACAATACGTATTTTACATTGAAAACAATGTAATCACACTTGAACATTGTTAAATACAGTTGAAACCAGAAGGGTTACATACAGCTATATCAAAAGACACACATGGCTGTTTTTCTCCCTATTTGACAGATAATAAAACCTTCCCCGTTTGTAGGTCAATTGAAGGAAACCAAAATAGTATAATTTGGCAAATGCCAGAATAATGAGAGAGGAGATTTTTGTAAGTCATTTTTTACTACTTACTGCAAAGTCAAAATACGATTTATACAACACGAGGATTACTCTGCCTTTAAACAATCTTGGGACACCCATATGGATGATGTCCCATGTCATTGGAAGCTTCTAATAGGTTTTATGCCTAAAATCTGAGTTAATTAGAGACACCAAGCTTGGATGTATTTTTTTGCACACTAGAAACACACTGCTCTCTGTGTGTAACAATCATGGAAAGTCTAAAGAAAACAGCCAAGATATCAGGAAGAGGCTTGTGGACTTCACATCTCAGGGTCATCCTTGGTGCAATTTCCAGATACCTGATGGTGCCTCTTTCCATCTATACAAACAAGTTATACGCAACTTACAAACAATAAGGGAAGTCCAGGCCTTCATAACCGTCATAGAAAGAAGAACAAGTTCTGTGTCTCAGCGATCAATGTCTTTGGTCCTAAACTTTTGCATATCAACCCAAAACACAACAAAAGAACCTTTAAGAGCTGGTGAAAGCTGGTAAGATGTGTGTCATTATCTAACAGTGAGATGAGTTACGATCCAACAAGGCTAAAGGCCACTCGGCCAGGTAGAAGCCATTGCTACCAAAAAAACATATAAAATCCAGAATTAATGTTTGCAAATTCACAGGAACAAAGACCTACATTTTTGGAGACATGTCCTGTTGTCGAAGAAACTAAAATTTGAACTGTTTGGCCATAATGATCATCGGTACAATTGTAGGAAAAGCGAGAAGCTTGGAAGCCAAAGAACACCATCCCACTGTGAAAACCATCGTTACCAATTGGAGGAAAAGCGAGAAGCTTGAAGCCGAAGAACACATCCCAACTGGGGAAACACGGGGGTGGGCTGCATCATGTTTGGTTGTTTGATGCAGGAGGAACGGTTCACTTCGCAAAATAATGGCCATCATGATATTGTTGAAGCGATTATAATCGACAAAGTTAAAAATCGGCACGGTTTTTAGGGTTGATCGGAATTTTCCGATCAGCCGTGATAAATTTAGGTGAAATCCTTGCGCATAATCCTATTACTAGTGCGCCGATTTTTCGACGCTTCCTGTCATTTTGGCACCAGCAAATCAGCTTAGAGCATAGAGCAGGGTGTGCGGTGTGCGACATCATGACTCGTGATTTGGATGGATGTCATTGGCTAGAAAAATCAACATACCTCCACCCTCGTTTTACCATAGAACACCCTTCCTATGTCATCATCCTTGGTGTCATCATAAGAGCAGGAGTTGTGTATTTAGCATTCTCCACAATACAGCTGCAGCGACACAGTTTCTCATTGTTCAACAGACAACAAGGCTTTTAGCTGTGAACATTAGAACATTGGTAGATTAGAAGAATTTCAGTTATTAGTTAGCTTAGGCTGAGACTTTTAAAGAACCCGCATCTAGCGCTATAACAGCACAGGGGGAGAGGGGGCGGGTGGGGGGTTAGTGGGCCGAGGACACAACAGAACAGCTGGTAGGCTTTGAAAGAGATGTTAATATTGTGCAAGCCCAGACCTTATGGCTGGTTGAACGCTGGCATTTGAAAGTGACATTTTTTTTTATCCAGTTTTATGCCAGTTTTTGGGAAATATACCATGTAATTTTGGCAGCCCAGTTTTTGTCGCTCAAAGACCGCACCTTGTACTTACATACTGGATACAGAACTTTTCGTAGTCACTGCAGTGTAATTTTTTTTTTTCATTGGGAAAACCACCTTTTTATTATCCGTACATCATTTAATTAGAGTATTTTTTCACTTTGCGCAGCCCAGTTTTGTTCAAAGACCCAGTCATGTACTTAGTATTATGATACAGAAATTTGCTAGTAATTGCTGTCTGATTTCATAGGTGCAAAACCTACCGACCATTTATTATCTTACACAATTAATTAGGTTTTTTCACTTTGGCGCAGCCCAGTTTTTGTTCAAAAGACCCATCTTGTACTTTATTTACTGTACAGAAATTTGCTAGTAAATTGCTGTTGTATTTTCATATGGTGTCAAAACCTACTTTTATTATCCGTACACAATTTAATGTATGTTTTTTTTTTCACTTTCGGCGGCAGCCCCAGTTTGTTCTAAGACCCACTTGGTACTTATATGGATACAGAAATATCCAAGTAATTGCAGAGTATTTCAATGGTGCAAAAACCTCCTTTTCTTAGTCCGTATAACATTTAAATAGCTGTATTGCACTTTAGGTACGCCCCAGTTTTTGTCAAATAGCAACCTAGTACTTTAAATTTGAATACAGATAATTTCGTAGTTACTGTTGGTGTATTTCATTTGGTGCAAAAAACCACCGTTTGTATAATCCGTATGACTTTAAATAGCTGTATTGTTGCACGTGGTGCGGCCCTAGTTTTTTTCAAATAGGCCACTTGTACGTCAATTCTGAAGGAAAAATTCTAGCAACTTATCTCAAATGTCAGTTGCTGCATAAAAAAAAAAACAATTTCTCATCCATGTAACTTCTGATAGTTTTATTGCGCCTGTTGAATCACATTTGGAGCAGGATACGCTCTTTATGGATAGTGTTGTTAAAAACTAATCAATTTCCTATTCCTACTGTGGGCGATGTTGTATATCCCTGGGACTGAAGGAAGAACACTGTTTGAATTTTTATCTATACGTTCTTCTACAGACCGCATTTCACAGTATGTCGCTAGAAGACTTTCAGTTTCTAAATCCTAGTGTGGCTGTGAGGAAATTAGAGGGATTTAAGAATACTGTGATTTTGGCCATCTATTAATAAAAGAGACTGTCAAAAACTCTCATACATACTAAAATTTTTATCTTTCAGAACATGGCGCGAAATGCAGGGGGTAAAGCGGCAAAGGGGGGTTTGTAGGACATGGGGTAGGGGTACGAGAAGGAAAGGTGCTCCTTCCATTTGCTGGTGACAACACGCATGCCAGCGGATCGTCTTTTTTTGCAGGACCGTCAGGCCTGTCCATCGCTGGGTCAGGGCCCTTGTGAAACTCAAAAAACGAACAGCGTCGCCAATCTGTTTTTTCAGTGTTTAATGCAATCTGCATCCAGCAGTTTTAAACCTCCTCGTCCTCCCAGTCACGGCCACAAATGTCGTCATCATCATCATCGTCAGCATCCGTCCAAACATGAAGCGAAGGCAGCCCAAATGTCAACTCGTGTACCCACCACTGTGGATAATCCATTTTCTGAAGACCTCTTTGATGACAAAATGCGGTTGCGGTCAGAAGGCATGTTTAAAAGATCAAGTGGCCAAAGAGGATGATTTTGTCTGCCCCTGACGCCCAGTTACTGATGCCATCAGAGGAGGAGAAGGAAGCCGATCGATCGGCCAAAAATCCCGGGGGTGGCAACGCCTTGCAGTCCCTCTTGCTTGTAGCCCGCAGCTCTGGATGCAGAAGGGTAAGGACGACGAAGTCACCTTTGTTGATGTTGATGATTACGACGTTGCGACTCCAACGTGGTCTTTTCAGCAGAATTTGCTTGCGAGGCGCTTTATCACTGGACGGGAGGAAGATGATGGGGTAGTTTCCCATTTACGGGGTCCTGCCTCAAAAAGGGAGGAGGGGCGGTCGCAGAAGTCGCTGAGAGGGATTCTGCCATCCACATCAGCGGAAATACCGCTCCTCGCTTAAGCCGTCGAAAAGGCCCAGGATTTCTCAAGCCTGGGACTTTTCAGCAAGCCTCTGATTCACCCAGCTATGTCATTTTGCCACCTTTGCCGTAAACGCATCATTTAGAGGGAAGAATCTTAGGTGTTTAACCACCACCAACATGTCTAGTCACATGCAGCGAATCATGAGTTGAAATGGAGGAACACTGGGCCAAAAAAGGCCCCCACCGATGCCGGGCTTCCAACCACTGTCACACCCTCTGTCTCCCCCTCCTCCCCCTTTACGCTACCACCAAGCATTTCCTCAGCTGCCCATGTCTCTCAGAGTCATGATCAGGGATTAGCCTCCGCTTCAGCCTCCACTGTCCCCCGGAGTACCACCAGCACAACCAGAGACCCATCCTTTAACCCCTTCCCCTTCCACCAGTTTGATGACCTGCACGCCGTACACGGGGCCCAGTCTAGCAGCTAGCCTTTAGCCTACCAGGTTTGGGAGCAGAAAGAAACACTTTAACACAAACCTTCCCAAACCCAAAAGCCTGAAGTCGGTATTGCCAGGCTTTTGGCCTTGGAAATGTTGCCTGGTGGACACAGATGGGTTCCGCCACGTCATGGAGCCTTACCTGCCCCCAATACCAGATGCCGAGCAGGCATTTCTTTGCCAGAAAAGCCATCCCTGCCCTGGCCAGCCACGTGTCATCTAAAATTTTAAGCGCGTTGTCTGCATCTGTGTCTGGCAAAGTCCATCTGCCCCACCGACACATGGACTAGTAAGCATGGCCAAAGCCGCTATATCTCTGTGACAGCTCACTGTGTGAGTTTGGGTGGATGTCTCTGGGGGTGACGGTTGGCTCTCAGGCTCGGAAACACGCTCTTCTAAACTGCAGGGATGGTGCACGGTTCTTTCCCCCAAGGTCCTCTGGTGGCATCACTGGCCCAGAGAAACCAGGCCATGTTGAAATTAATCTGTCTTGGAGAGTATCCACACACAGGTCAAGAGCTGTGGACGGTCTCCGCAATGAGACCGAGCGCTGGCTGGGTAACAAGAACCTTGTGCCAGGCAAGGTGGTGTGCGATAATGGGTGAAATATGATAGCCGCCCTTTAGATCGGTAGGCTGGAGCACATCCCTTACCTGGCACATGTCATGAACCCTGTCGTCCAGAAATTTTTAAAACGCTACCCGGGTCTGGACTGCCTGCTGAGGAAGGCTCGAGGTCTGAGTTTGCACTTCCACTGTTCGCACCCTGCTTGCGTTGCAGCATCAGCTCGGCCTCCCCGTCAACCGTCTCATTGTTGACATGGCAACAAGCTGGAATTCCACCCTCCACATGCTCCAGCGATTGTGGGAGCAGCGCAATGCCATTACGCAATACGAACACATGGCCTGACAAGCAGCGGTGCGGACCTTGGGGTGTTGAGCCATCAAGAGTGGAGGCAGGTGAAAGAGCTCTGCACCATCCTTGCCAGTTTTGAAGAAGCCACCAAAATGGTCAGTGCGGACAATGCCCTTTTCAGCATGACCATTGTGGTGATCTTAGTTCTGGAACGATCGTTGGACACTCTGAAACATCAGGTCCAACCAGCGACGGAGGAGGAGACGGACACAGATGCGGACACGGAGCCTTTCTTTCTGTCGAATCCAGAAGGCCCGTCAGTTTCACAATTTTATCGGTCTTCATTAGGCAGTGGTTCGGGGTCCAGGGCTAATGCAAGGCGGCGCCTCAGCTCTCAGGGTGTATCATCTGAGGCAAGTCAGGGCTGTGTGAAGCTGTGCAGGAGGAAGCGGAGGAGGATGAGGTATTCCTGGACACCAAAGTTACCCCGTCCCTGCCTTGGAAAGCGGTTGGCGCGAATTTGAGGTGGAGGAGGAAGATGAGGAAGATCATTTTGCTAGTGCCACTCGACCCAGAGGCTTGGGAAATCAAGCCTCTGGGTCGAAATGTGTTCCGGACCCAATCAACTTCTGGATATCTAAAATGGAGGTGTTGTCCTGCCCAGCAGCCAGCGTCATATCTGAGCGGACCTTCAGCACAGCTGGAGGAGTCATTACAGACAAACGCATCCGGCTTTCCATAGATAATGTGGATCGTTTGACTTTCATCAAGATGAATCAGGCATGGATCTCTGATGATGTTGTGGCCCCAGTTGCCGAGGTCACCGATTAGTTACTTCACATTTTCCCCTTCCAAAAAAAATTGGGCCTCTTTTTAAAAATTTTTTTTTTAAATTATAATTTCTTACTTATTTTTTTATTCTCAGTTCCCAAAAGATCATTTTGCTGGTTTTGCGGTGTGGAGACTGTAAAAGACACCAAGGTTTCATAAAAAAAAACGTATTCCATTTACTCACTTTATCTTTAGAATTTTTTGCATTGTCAATGGTTTTGGGCTCATGTTGCATTGAGATACAGCAATAATCATGGTCCTTTGGAACAGAAATGTGGCTTCCCAAGTGGCATTTCTCTCTCACAATTTTTAACAGTGGCTGAGAAGTCATTTTTATAATTTTTTGGGTCATGCTGCTTTGAAATGCAGCTATACTACAGGTCCTGTTATAAAAAAAATGTGATTTCTAACAGACATTTGTTCTTCACAATTGTCAAGAATGTCTCAAGGGTCATGTTTTGAATTTTTTGGGGCATGTTGCTGTGAAATGCAGCTAATACTACAGGTCCTATTGTAAAAAAATGTCGTTTCTAATCAGACATTTTGTTTCTTCACAACTGTCAAGAGTTGGCTCAAGGGTGAATGGTTGCTGTCAGAAACAGGAATAGTTTGGACACCGTTTAATGGACACATATTGCAAAATGATTTGTTTTTGCAAGAACTTTAACATAGACAGCAATCCCTGTAGTGAGACAACCCATGTGTTTTCTAGAATGAAACTACTAAAAAACTTGCATGTACAAAATAGCTAATGCAAAAGGGAGGTACAGGAAGACTTGAACAGATGTAGGTTACCCAGTACAGGTATAGTCAATGTCCGGTTCAACTAAAATGGTGGTTGAAAGACTCCTTTTTCCGGCACTTTTTAAATCTGTGGGGGCATGCAGGTTTGGGGCTCATGCTGCGTTCCAGGACAGGGATATTCAATGTCCAGTTCAAGTAATATGATGGTTCAAATAATACTGCCTTCTGGCACTTTTTAATTTGTGGGTCATGCAGGTTTAAGGGTTAAGTGTGTTGCCTAAGATGTAGCACGTATCCATTTTACTGTTGTGGATGTTAATTCCAGCTTCTCCAGCCCTGTTTGGGTGTAAGAATGAATGTTTTGTTCCTCTCCCGTAGACTTTAATGGTCATCGGCGATAATCTATTATCGACTATCGGATATCGGCATGATAATTGACGATATCAACTATCGACCCGATGACGACGTAATCGCTCATCACTAATCATGAGGAAAGAAGATTATGTGGCAATACTGAAGCAACAGCTCAAGTCATCAGCCAGGAAGTTAAAACTTTGGCAGAAATTGGTCTTCCAAATGGACAATGACTAGAAGCCAAACTGGTTACAAAGTGGCTTAAGGATAACCAAGTCAATGTTTTGGAGTGGCCATCACAAAGCCCTGATCTCAATACTATTGAAAATGTATGGCCAAAGCTGAAAAGGCAAGTGCGAGCAAGGTGACCTTCAAACATGACTCACTTAGGCCTCGTTCACACGGCGGGTTCGGCCACGGGTTCGGCCACGGCTTTCACCGCGGTCCCCGCGGCCAAACCTCGTCCTAGCCTCACCGCAAACTCGCGTCTCCCAATGCGGGTTTGTGGCGCGGGCGCTGGGCGTGGTCTCGGCGCGGGTGGGGCGTGGCTTGGGGCACAGCTTGCAGAGAGGGTTTGCCTCCATGCAAATTAATAGGCAGGGGGCAAACCGTGCTGTGAGCCGCGGGCCAACCGCGCACCACCCGCGGCGAAAGCCTGCGGCAACACCGCGCAGCCGCCGCGCTAAGATCTCCCTGTCAAGAATTGACAGGAGAGTTCTCACACACGCGCGGCAATCGAAACCCGCGGTCATAACCGCGGCCAAATCGTTCGTGTGAATAGGGCCTTACACCAGTTCTGTCAGGAGGAATGGGCCAAAATTCCTACCAACATTATGAGAAGCTTTTGGAAGGATATCCAATGCGTTTCACCCAAGTCATACAGTTTAAGTGCAATGCTACCAAACACTAATGAAATGTATGTAAACTTTTGACTGCAGAAAGTAATAAAAATGCCTTAAAAATTCTCTCTCTCATTATTCTGGAATTTGGCAAATATAAATAATTTTGGTTCCTAAGTGACCTAAAACGGGGAAGGTCTATTCTGATTTCATGTCAGATAGTGAGACCAACATGCAGATGTGTCTTTTTCAGGGGCGTAACTACAGGGGGAGCTGACGTAGCCGCTGCCACGGGGCCCGGGACCTTAAGGGCTCGCTGCTGATATGTCTGCTCCCCCTGTGGTTCGGCTCCTGCGCCTGCTCTCTGGGGCCCGGAGACAAATGTGAAACGGGGGGGGGGGGGGGGGTGCGCTGAGAATGGGCCCCTCTGTTTCACAAGGAAATCAGGGCCGTGTGGCCATACACACAAAGAGAAGCTGCCCTGTGTGCAGAAAGGCCCGGTCCCGAGTCACATATCTGCACATAGAGCAGTTTCCATACAGGTCCCCCTGGACCCCTATACAGGCCCCTATACAGCCCCCCCTGGAGCCCCAGGCCCCCATACAGCCACCCCTGGACCCCTATACAGGCCCCTATACAGCCCCTCCTGGAGCCCCAGGCCCCCATACAGCCCCCCCTGGAGCCCCAGGCCCCCATACAGCCCCCCCTGGAGCCCCAGGCCCCATACAGGTCCCGCTGGACCCCTATACAGGCCCCCATACAGCCCCCCTGGAGCCCCAGGCCCCATACAGCCACCCCTGGACCCCTATACAGGCCCCTATACAACCACCCCGGAGCCCCAGGCCCCCATACAGCCCCCTGGAGCCCTAGGCCCCAGACAGGTCCCACTGGACCCCGATACAGGCCCACAGACAGCGCCCCCAGGCGACCCAGGCCACCAGATAGCCCCCCTGGAGCCCCAGGCCCCCATACAGCCCCCCTGGAGCCCCAGGCCCCACAGCCTCTATATAGGCCCCCCTGGAGCCCCAGGTCCCCATACAGCCCCCCCTGGAGCTCCAGGCCCCACAGCCACCATACAGGCCCCCTGGACCCCTATACAAGCTCCCCTAGACCCCAAGCCCCCATACAGGCCTCCCTCCTGTCCAGGTCCCCAGCCCCCATACATGCCTCCCTCCTGTCTAGGTCCCCAGCCCCCATACAGGCCTCCCTCCTGTCCGAGCCCCACGTAAAAGGACCCCCCTTGTCAAAGGACCTCCCTACAGGCCTCCCCACCTCCTTATAGGACCCCCTACAGGTCCCCCTGTCCCGAACTCCCAGCCCCTCCATCCTGACCCTTAGCCCCCCATACAGGCCCTTCAATCCACCTCATCCCCCCTGTCTAGGCCCCCAAGTCCCTTCAGCCTTAGGCTATGTTCACACGGCTTATTTTGGGGCATATTTCGCCGCGTATTGCACAGTGTACTGCGCTTAATAGTCGGCGAAATGCGCCCCATAATTACGGTAATCCACAGCTCTCATAGAGAACTATGGATTACGCCTTGTCCCCCCTCCCTGCGCGTACTATACGATCGTATTGTACGCACAGGGAGATAAGTGACATGTCAATGGAGCCGATGGGCTGCTGGCCTTCCGCATAGCGAGAGTGCGCACTTATTAGTGCAACTCCCAAACACCCGGTGTAATTGCGGAGGGGGGCCCCATCCAAAAGTTTGCTTTGGGGCCCAGGCTTCTCTAGTTACGCCCCTGGTCTTTTTTATATAGTGGATGGAAACTTCTGGTTTCAACTTTACGTATTTGGGTCTGTTTTTTGTTATGTAAAACGTACCCAAATATGTATTTAACTAACGGCGTGTGAACATATCCTTAGAGGGCAGTTAAAGCAGCAACAGAAGGATGGTCTGTCTGATTCAGTGACTCCACCATAAGAGGGGGAAGCCACAAGGAGCACTGGGAGATAGGTGGATTGCCTAGCAGATGGCCTTGGAATCATACTACCACCCGTGGCCTAATGACCTCAAGATGTCTTATGCCATTTTTTCTCTTTTGGTAATTTTTTTTATAATTTGGAAAAAAGAAATTAATGGAAGTGTGGTCCTTCTGAACAAGACTAATTTTTACAGTTTGTAAGCTAGTGTTGATCGGTTTGACGTTTGGGCTTCTCAGAGTATCACGATCGAATAGTCGATTGGTCGGCGCTATCGATATGGTTTTTTTCGATAGTGAGCATTCGATTTTGAGCGGTACCCTTTTAAGTCTTATGGTGGAGAGCAACATCTCATTCATTATTACACCAAACAGGATGGAGAGATGAATTAACTTCCATCTTACTGTAATCCAATGGATACGGTCACTACATTTAGGCAACACACTTTGGGTTATGATAAATATGTCACAAAAAAAAGTCCAGATCATTTTAGATCCTGCTTGCACATCAAGCCGGTACCAGTTTTTACCTGCTTCACCACAAAATTAAAAGTTGCCAGAAGGCAGTTTGACTTTGAACCTTCATGTTACTTGAACTGGGTCATTGGAATATCCTGTCTGGAACGCAGCATGAGCCCCCAAACCTGCATTACCCCACATTTAAAAAGTGCCCGGAAAAAGGAGTTTTTCAACCACCATTTTAGTTGAAATGGCATGGACTTACCTGTCCTGGGCCACGGCATGAGCCCAATCCTGCATTTTGACCCACATTTAAAAGTGCGGAAAAAAGGTGGTCTTTCAACCAAACTCTTAGTTTCACTGGGACATTGATATTACCTGTCTGGGCCACCAGCTGAGCCCAAACACCTGCATGACCCCCACATTTAAAAGTGCCGGATAAAAAAGGGTCTTTCCAACCAACAGTTTTAGTTGAAACTGGGTCATTTGGAATATACCTGTCCTGGCACAGCATGAGCCCAAACTGCATGACCCCCACATTTAAAATGTGACGGATATAGGGTCTTTATCCAACTATTATATTGAACTGGACATTGACTATACCTGGCCTGGGCCACAGCATGTAGCCCCAAACCAGCTAGACCCCCAAATTTAAAAAGTGCCGGAAAAAATGGAGTCTTTCCAACCACCATTTTAGTTGAATGGACATGGACTATAACCTGTCCTGGGCACGCATGAGCACCAAAACCTGCAGGGACCCCCCACATTTTAATGTTGCGGAAAAAGGAGTCTTTCAAACCACCATTATAGTTTCACTGAGACATTGGACTATACTGTCTGGGCCCAGCTGAGCCATAAATCCTGCAATGACCCACATTTAAAAGTGTCGGGATAAGGAGTCTATTCCAAACCTACCATTTTAAGTTTCACTGGGAAGTGGACCTATACCTGTTCCTGGGCCACAGCATGAGCCCAATCCGGCATGGACCCCCACCAATTAAAAAGTGCCGGAAAAAGGAGTTCTATCAACCACCATTTTAAGTTTACACTGGACATTACTTATACCTGTTCCTGGGCAACAGCATTGAGCCCCAAAACTGCTTGACCCCACATTTTTAAAAAAAGTGCCTGATAAAAGGAGTCTTTTCAACACCATTTTAGGTTTCACTGGAACATTGACTATACACCATGTCCTGGGCCACAAGCATTGAGCCCCAAACCTGATGACCCCCACATTTAAAAGTGCCGGAAAAAAAAAGGAAGTCTTTCAACCACCATTTTTGTTTCACTGGACATTTCGGGACTATAACCTGGTCCTGGGCAACAGCATGAGCCCAAACTTGCATGACCCCACAAGTTAAAAAGTGCCGGAAAAAAGGACGTCTGTTGCAACCACCATTTTAGTTTCAACTGGGACATTGACTATATCACCTGTCCTGGGCCACATGCATGGAAGCCCCAAAACCTGCATGACCCCCACATTTAAAAGTGCGGGGAAAAAGAGGTCTTTCTACCACCATTTTAGTTTCACTGGACATTGGACTATACCTGTTCCTGGGCACAGCATGACCAGGGCCGGAGTTACAGTTGGGTTGCGGTTTTGAAAGCCAAGGCTGGGTCCGGTCTTTATATAACAAGCAGGTTAAATGCCCTGATGACGCGCTAGCAACGAAAACTGTTCGGACTGGAAGCAGTGTGCGGAAGCGGAAGTTGTGAGAACTTCCAGCCTTCCTACGTTACACAGTAAATACCGTGGGTAGCGCTTGCCCCTCTCGTAGAGTGTTGGACCATTGAGCTTCACTTGAAATATCTGGTGGTTAACCGCTACTGTTACACCCAGGTGCCCTTTATACTTGGCATTTTCTTTTTCTCATTTTATCAAACGTGTGATGGAGGAATATGGTCTCTATACTTTGTTCTCTGTCTGTGATCCATACTTCCTGTTCTCTGAAATAATCCTACATCTGGTCTAGTTTTCCTGTTACTCCCTTGTACAATTCAGAGGAATTTTTTAACAGCTATTTTTGTACATGCAGTTTTTTATTACTTTAATTCTAGAAAAACATTTTTAAAAATAGGATGGAAAATCCCACATGTCTTTGTTCTCTTTTTTTTCATTGTATTAAATGGGTTGTCTCAATACAGGGATTGATAGCATATGTAAAGATCTTGCAAAAAACAAGTCATTTTGCAATATGTGGTTCCATTAACAGTGTTTACTACCTATTTCTGTTTCTGACAGACCATCACCTTGAGCCACTTGTTTTTCTTGACAATTGTGCAGAACAACAATGTCTGTTAGAAAACAAACATTTTTTTAGACATAGGACCATGTAGTATAGCTGCATGTCAACAGCAAAATGCCCCCAAAATTCCATAGCATGGACCTTGAAGCCACTTTGGTCAATTGTGAAAGAACAAATGTCTGTTTAGAAAACAAATTTTTTAGATATAGGTAACCTGTAGTTTATTGCTGCATGTCACAGCAAAATGCCCCAAAAATTCAAGCATGCCCGTTGAGCCACTTTGGTCAATTGTGAAGAATCAAATGTCTGTTAGAAACAAACCATTTTTAGAATTAAGGTACCTGTTGGTATCGCTGCATGTCACAGCAAAATGCCCAAAAATTTCAAGCATGACCTTGAGCCACTTTGGTTTCAATTGTGAAGAACAAATGTCTGTTATGAAACAACATTTTAGAATAGGACCTGTAGTAATAGCTGCATGTCAACAGCAAAATGCCCCAAAGAATCAAGTCATGTCCCTCTGAGCACTCAGCGTGGTACAATTGTGAAGGAACTAAATGTATGTTAGAAAACAACATTTTTAGAAATAGACCCTGTAGCTATAGCTGCATGTCACAGCAAAATGCCCCAAAAAATTCAAAGCATGACCTTGAGCCTCTTTTGGACAATTTGTGAAAGAAACAAATGTCTGTTAGAAAAACAAACATTTTTTTAGAATAGGCTCTGTAGTATTGCTGCATTTCAAAGCAAGCATGACCCAAACAAATTATTAAAATGGACTTTCTAGGCCACTGTTAAAAATTAGTGAGGGAGAATTGCCACCTTAGAAGCCACATTTCTATTCCAAAAGGACCATATAAATTATTAGCTGTAATCTCACAGCAAACATGACCCTCAAAAAATTATAAATCATGACTTCTCAGGCCACTATTAAAAATTGTGAGGAGAAATGCCCACTTTAGAAAGTCACATTTATCTGTCTCCAAAAGGACCAACTGTTTTATTGCTGTATTCCACAGCAACCTGGGACCTCAAAACCTTGACAATGCGAAATCTTCTTAAGATAAATTTGAGTAAATGGAATACTGTGTTGTCATGAAACCTTGCTGTCTTTTACAGTCTCCTCACAGCACAAACATCAAAAATGAACTGTTGGGAAAAGAGTAATAAAAAATTGCAGTAAGGAAATGATCAATTTAAAAAAATGTTTTCAAGAGGACCATTTCTGTTTGAAACGGAATGTGAAGATTGGACCGGCAAACTTAATCGGTGGACATCGGCAATTGGGGCCACAAAATAATCAGAGATCCATGCCTGATTCAGCTTGATGAAAAGCAACGCATCCACATTATCTGTGGGAAAGCCGGATGCGTTTGTCTGGAATGATACTCAGCTGAGTGAAGTCGCTCAGATTTGACGTGGCTGCTGGGCAGGAGCAACCAAATCTTATGGCGTGACGAGCCTGTCGGGCTTCGTCCATTTTTGGATAACCAGAAGTCTATTGGGGTCCGGGAACAAATGCAAAAACTCGTGTTGAGACGCTGATGTCGTGGCACATGTCTTAAGCTGATCTCTGTGTGTTGGATGTGTGCCCTGCATTGCATGACGTTGAGTGTGTGGTTAAACAAGAATTGCCTGAGGGACCCATTTTAGGCTTCTGCCACCTTGGCCTGCTGCTTGCGCTACGACTACTTGGCGACTTATGCTGTCAACGTCGCTGATGTTGTTCCACCGTGACATTTGGGGAAAACGTTGAGCAGACGCAACAGATGTCTCAGTTGATCAGATCTGCAAGGTCTCCATTTCTGCAATTTTATTCTCTATTTGGGTGGGTGGAAGGAAAGTGCTGATTTTATTTTTGTTACCGGGGGGATCAGGGAGGGTGGCCCAACCCAGTAACTGTTGTTCATTTTGATTGCCTTTATGCGAGGATCATGATCGGAGGAAATTGGAGCATCCAAGCACTCATGTGAGAGATGGAGCCTTTTGATGTTCCCAAGCCTCTGTCGAGGGGCACTAGCATAACGGATCTCATCATCTCCTCTCCGCTCAAAGTCGCTCCAACCTCTTTCCAAAGGCAGGGAAGTCGGTAACATCGGTGTCTAGGAATACTCCTCCTCTCGTGCCTCCGGCACAGCTTCAACACAGCCCGGCTTCGCATGTGATGTTGCCCACCCTGTGTGCTGGGAATGCGCCACTTGAACTTGCTCTGGACCACGGAACCACTGCTTAATGAAGACCGATGAAATGTGAAACTGTAGGGCCTTGAGAATTTGACGGAAAGAAAAGGCTCCGTGTCCGATCTGTGTCCGTCTCCTCCTCGTCGCTGCGGGGACCTTGTTGGTTTCAGAGTGTCCAACGATTCGTTCCGAACTAGATCACCACAATGATCATGCTGACATAGGGCATTGTCCGCACTGAAATTTTGGTGGCTTCTTCATAAAACTGGCCTAAGGATGGGCTGCGAGCTCTTTCACCTGCTCCCCCTCTGGTGGTTCAACCCCCGAGGGCCGTACCGTGCTTGTCAGGCCATGTGGTTCACTTCGTACTGCGATAATGGGCATTGCGCAGCTTGCCACAATCGCTGGGAAGCATGTGGAGGGTGGATATTTCCAGCGTTGTTGCACGTCAACAATGAGACGGTTGACGGGGAGGCCGAAGCTGACGCTGCAACGCAGCCGGGCGGGATGAAGCAGGGGTTGGCGAACGGCGGAAAGTGCGAAACTCAGACCTCGAGCCTTCTTCAGAGGCAGTCCAGTCCCGGGGGGTACGCTCTTTAGAAATTTCTGGACGGACAAGGTTCATGACATGTGCCAGGCAAGGGTTGTGCTCCCCTGACTACGATCTTACTGGGCGGCCTAGCTGATTTCGCCCGGTTATAGCACACCACATTGACTGGCACAAGGTTCTTGTCGCCCAGCCAGCGCTCGGTCTCGTTGCTTAGAGCCGGCCACAAGCTTCCTGACCTGTGTGTGGACGGTCTCAAAGGATAGATTATATTTCCAAAACGGCCTGGGTGTCTCTGGGTCGTGAGCCCACCAATGAGGAACCTTGGGGAAAGAGCCCTGCTCATCCCTGAGTTTTGAAGGAGCGTGCGCCCGAGCCTGAGAGCCCACGGTTTCACAACCCAGAGACATCCCCCAGCTCACCAGTGAGCTGTCACTGAGTTTAGGCGTGCCTTGGGCCGTGGCTTATAGTCCATGCGTGTCGGGTGGTGAGATGGACTTTTCAGCCGGTTCACAGATGCAGACACACGCGCTTGAAATTTTCGATTGGACACGAGGCTGGACAGGGGCAGGGGAGGGACGGCTTTTCTGGCAAAGAAATGCTGCTTCGGCATCTGGTATTGGGGGGCAGGCGAGAGGGGCCATGAGTGGCGGAAACCCATATGTGTCCACCCAGACGGAAGGGAACATTTCCAAGGCCAAATAGCTGGCAATGCCGACATTCAGGCTTTTGGCTTTGGGATGTCGTTTGGGTTTAAGTGGTTTCTTCTGTTCCCAAACCCTGGTAGACAGAAGGCCGGCTGCTTTTTAAAGACTGGCCGCATGTACGGCGTGCAGTAGTCGTCAACTGGCGGCAGGAGAAGGGGTGGATGGGTCTCTGGTGGTGTGGTGTACTCGGGCGACGGTGGAGGCTGAAGCGGAGGGGCTGATCCTGATCATGACTCTGAGTGTCATTGGCGCAGCGGATGGAACGCTGGTGGGGGCAGGAGGAGGTGGAGGCAGAGCAGAGGGTGTGACCAGTGGTTGGAGGGCTCGGCGTCGGTCTGCACTTTTTTGGCCAAGTGTTCCCTCCAATTTCAACTAATGCATTCTGCTGCATGTGAAACTTGCCATGTTGGTGGTGGTTAACCACTTATGGTTTTGCCTCTACTTATGCGTTCTACGGCTAAAGGGCGGCATCTATGGACATGCTGGGGTGATATCAGAGGCTTGCTCAAGAAAGGCCCAGGCTTGAGAGGTCATGGGACCTTTTTTGACGGCGATAAGCGAGGAGCGGGGGTTTGCGCTGGACCGTGGTGGCGGGAATCATATCCAAGCGGACTTCTGGCGACCGACTCTCCCTTTTTGTGGCGGGACCGTATTGGACATACCCCATCGTTCTTCTCCTCGTCCATGATTGAAGCGCTCGCAAGCAAATTCTGCGGAAAGACCGGATGGATCCGCAATGTCGTTATCTTCATCATCATCAACAGGTAGACTTGGTCGTCTGACTTTCTGCATCCAGAAGTGCGGGGTGCTACAAGCAAGGGGCACTGCAAGGGCGTTGCCGGACGCCGGGATTTTGGACGATTGACCGGTTCCCTTCTACTCCTCTGGGGGCATTCAGTAACTGGCATTCAGAGCAGACATAAAATCATCCTCTTGATCTTTTAACATGCCTTCTGACCCCAAACCGCATTTTGTCATCAAAGAGGTCTTCAGACAATGGATTATTCCAACAGTGGTGAGGTACACGAGTTGACATTTTGGGACTGCTTCATGTTGGACGGTTGCTGATGCTGCTGATGAACGACATCTTGTGGGCCGTTGTCTGGGAGGAGCGA
Source organism: Phyllomedusa bahiana (assembly GCA_025379985.1). NCBI lineage: Eukaryota > Metazoa > Chordata > Amphibia > Anura > Hylidae > Phyllomedusa > Phyllomedusa bahiana. The sequence goes on from JAODAL010019092.1 coordinate 19,165, forward strand.
GGAGGTAAGATGATCGATGCAGGTTGCATTAACCCACTGAGGACAGTGGCGACGATGTACGTTTACTGTGATTCACAGGGCCCTGACTCAGCGATGGGACAGGCCTGACGGTACCCTGCAGACTGACGATCCTGTTGGCATGGTGTTGTCGCCAAGAACTGGAAAGGAGCACCTTCTCTAGTACCTCTACCTCCATGTGGCTATCCCCTCTTTGATCGCTTACACCTGCATTTCGCTCCATGTCCAGAAAATAAAAAAAATTTGAGAAAGGTATGGTAACTTGGTTTTGAAAACGTCTCTTATAAAAGACGGGCAAATAACAGCTAATTCTCAAAATCCTCTAATCAAAACAAAATTGCTTGGATTCAAATTTAACTGGCTAGGGGTCTATCAACAAATTGGATGGGAAAAGTCCAAAAAACACGTCTTCTGTTATGTTTTGGTTTAATAAATGGTATTTTTTGCCACCTTTCACAATTCACCTGTGGTGAATATAGAATTGCTGTTCTAAGATTTTTACCGTTGATTGCTATGCGTCAATGAATCTGTTAATGGTGCGCAAAAGTCAAAAAAACGTAAAACTGTTTTGTTTTGATACTAATAAAACACTGTATTTTTTGCACACCTTTCAACTTTCACTGTGGTGATTTTAGAAATTGCTGGTTTTAAGATTTACGTAGTGCTGCACGTCAATGAACTGTCTACTGGTGCGCAAAAGGTCAAAAACACGTTAACTGTTATTGTTTTGATATATAAACTGTATTTTTTTTGCACCATTTTCAATTCACCTGTGGTGAATATAGAATGCTGTTTAAGATTTACGTAGATGGCTGCGTCATAACTGTTACTGGGTGCGCAAAAAGTCAAAAACAAGTATCTGTTATGTTTTCGTATATACACGGTATTTTTTGCACTTTCAAAATTCACTGTCATGAATATAGAATTGCTGTTTTAAGATTTACGTAGATGCATGAGTCAAAGGAACAGTACTGGCGTGCGAAAAAGTCAAAAAAACACGTATCTGTGGTTTTCTGTATTCTACCGGTATTTTGTGCAACACTTTCAATTCCCTGTGTGTGTATATAGATTTGTGATTTAAGAATTTACGTTGATGTGCGTCAATGAACAGTACTGGGTTGCGCAAAAGTCAATAAAAACACGTAAACTGTTATGTTTTTGATATGAATAACGTATTTTTTGCACCTTTCGATTCACATGGTGGTGATTATAGATATTGCGGTATGTTGTTTTAGATTTACGTAGATGCTGCGTCAATGAACAGTAACTGGGTGCGCAAAAGTTCAAAAAAGAAAAAGTAACTGTTATGTTTGATTATACTAAACTTGTATTTTTTTGGCACCTTTTCAATTCACCTGTGAGTGAATTTAGAAATTGCTGTTTTAAAGATTTACGTAGATTGCTGCGTCATATGAAAACAGTTCTGGGTGTTCCGCAAAAGACAAAAAAAAAACAGTAACTGTTATGTTTTGCTATAATAAACTGTATTTTTTGTACCTTTTCAAATACCTGTGGTTTGAATATAGAATTGCTGTTTTAGATTTACGTAGATTAGTATGATGCGAATGAACACCAGTACTGGGGTTGCGCAAAAAGTCAAAAAAATCGTAATCTGTTATGTTTTCGTAATACACCGGTATTTTTTGCAACTTTCAATCACTGTCATGAATATAGAATTGCTGTTTTAAGATTTACGTAGATGCTGCGTCATTTGAACAGTACGGGTGCGCAAAGTCAAAAAACCAGTATCTGTTATGTTTTCGTATAATACACGGTATTTTTTGCACCTTTCAATTCACCTGATGGTGAATATAGAATTGCTGTTTAAGATTTACGTAGATGCTGCGTCAATGAAACAGTACTGGCTTGTGCGCTAAAGTCAAAAACACGTATTAATGTTATGTTTTGATATGATAAACGGTATTTTTAGCACCTTTCAATTCACCTGTCGGTGAATTAGAATTGCTGTGTTATAGATTTACGTAGATGCTGCGTCAATGAACAGTTTTTACTGGGGGGTGCGCAAAAGTCAAAAAACACGTAATGTATGTTTTGATATAATTAAACATGTATTTTTGCACCTTTCCAATTACCTGTGGTGAATATAGAATTGCAGTTTTAAGATTTACGTAGATGCTGCGTATATGAAACAGTACTGGGGTGCGCAAAGTCAAAAAAACACGTATCTTATGTTTTCGTTTAATACACGGTATTTTGTTTGCCACCTTTCAACTTTCACCTGTGGTGAATTTAGAATTGCTGTTTTAAGATTTACGGTAGATGCTTGCGTAAATGAACAGTACTGGATGTGCGCCAAAGTCAAAAAAACACGTAACTGTTAATGTTTTGATATGATAACGCGTATTTTTTTGCACCTTTCAATTCAACTGTGGTGTATATGAATTGCTGTTTTAAGATTTACGTAGATGCTGCGTCAATGACTGTACATGGGTGCGCAAAGTCAAAAAACACGTAAAACTGTTATGTTTTGATATAATAAACTGTATTTTTTTTGCACCTATTCATTTCACCTGTGGTGAATATAGAATTCGCTGTTTTAAGATTTACGTAGATGATGCGTCAATGAACAGTTAATGGGGTGCGCAAAGTCAAAAAACACGTATCTGTTATGTTTTCGTATAATACACGGTATTTTTTTGCAACTTTCAATTCACCTGTTGTGAATATAGGAATTGTGTTTTAAGATTTACGTAGATGCCGTCAAATTGAACAGTACTGGGTGCGCAAAAGTCAAAAAACAGTAACTGTTATGTTTTGAAATTTAAGAAACGTATTTTTTGCCACCTTCTATTCACCTGTGGTGAATTATGAATTGCTAGTTTTAAGATTTACGTTAGATTGCAGCGTTCAATGGAACTGTACTGGGTGCGCAAAGAGTCATTAAACACGTATCTGTTTATGTTTGCGTATAATACACGGTATTTTTTGCACCTTTCAATTAACTCTGTGGGGAATACAGAATTGCTGTTTTAGATTTTCGTAGATGCTGCGATCAATGAAACAGTAATGGGTGCGCAAAAGTCAAAAATCACGACACTGTTATGTTTTGATTTAATAAACTGTATTTTGTGCACCTTTCAATTGACTGTGGTGAATTATAGAAATTGCTGTTTTAAGTTTACGTAGATGCCTTGCGTCAATGAACAGTGCTGGTGCGCAAAAGTTCAAAAAAAACACGTAACTGTGATGTTTTCGTTACGATAACGGTATTTTTGGCACACAAACAACTGTGCAGAGTGCTGACTACAAGATTGCTGGATTGTTATTTAAGTGCAAGGTCCCCACCCTGCTATGAATATTTAAAAAGTCACAGGTAGATGGTAAAAACATTTTGGGGGGGTAAAATTGAACACCTATCTGATATGTATACTGATTAAATATAAAGTGCGTTTTGCAGCTAACAATAGAGACCTTGCAGTTACTAGAAAAAGATGTTTATCCATATAAGTTCTGACTGCCCAATATCCAGGAAATACTTTCAATAGCAAAACGTTTAATTATTAAAAGATATTCCACTACAATATCTAAACTAAGGTCGTTGGTGAAAACTTTATCCCAATGTTCTTTATAGATAGAGCATCTGTCCATTGTTCGCCCGCGGGGGCCCCCCCCCCCCCGCTCCCTCCGCCGTGACTTTTACACGGTAGACGATGATGCTTTAAAATTCTCTAGCTAACTACATAAAATCTTCAAATCTCTATTATAACTTAAATTGAAGGATCCAACAGCTAATAAGCAGAGTTTCTCTGTGCAGAAAATGACTATTCTGAGCGGTGTGGCACTGGCAGAGGCGCAGGTCCTATCTTTGAGACGCTGAGGAGACATTAGGCTGGAAACAGGATACGCTGTTCTGAGGTAAAACGGGGTCATGTGATTTTTTTCCAGCCAATCGCAAACATATCCATCCCAGTCATGACGTCGCACACACTTCTCACCCCTGATCTTTTCTTTAATATGATTTGCTGGCGCCAAAATTACAGGAAAAGCGCGAAAAGGCGCGATCTTAATAGATGATGCATCAGATTTTACCTTAATTTATCGCATTATCTGGAAATTCGATCATCCATAAAAACCTTGCCGATTTCACTTTTTCGTTAAAAATCGCTCAACACTGTTGTGACATCTTGTTGCATTGTTGATGCCAGTTAGGTGTCATCCTAGTTTGGAGGCAACATGCAGGTCACTATAGACCTGTTCAGTATGCAGGCCCATCTCTTACTGATCTTGAGAGGTGTCATGCTCAGACTGAGATGGAAGCTTTATCTGTTGTTTAAGGATGTGAAAAGCTTTGCACAAAGATTTATGGACTTGACTTTGAAATGAGAACAGATCACAAGCTTCTAGAGGTAATATATTCTCCTGGACTAAAACCATCGACCATAAGTGAAGGAAGGTTTCTTCATCATTTACCAGATCAGTTCAAAGTGAGATTTAGACCTGAGCCTACAAATACACTTTCAGATGTGTTCCCAGCCTCAGCAAAAAAAAACCATCTAATAACCTAGCAGAGGAATATACTCGCTTTGTTGCTGCTTAAGCCATTCCCAGTGCATTGATTTTTTTTTAGCACTGCATGAGACAATGTGGAGCTAAGACTAGAGACATAGAGTCATTATAATGCAGTTGTTTCAAAGAGTAAATCTGGAGCTAGCTATACCAGGGCAATTAATTTTGCATGGAAGTTGAATCTTGATGCCCCAAAATTACAAAGAAAAACTTTGCACTTAGCCATGAGGGGCATCAAGGTATTTTGCACACCAAACAATGGTAATATAAGCTTTGATGACCAGGGATTGACAAGGATGTGGAACGTGTGGTGTCCTTTAGTGCCAGACAAAGTGTAGAACATATACTAGTAGGGGAGAGAGATTTTTGGACCGCACATCCTCAAAATGTACTTTGATCTACTGCTTCCCAGCAAAAATTATAACAATGAACATAAGGTTCTTAGTATACTTTTTGATCAAACGGTATAGGCCCACTTGTCACTTCACGATGACCTCTTTAAAGTGGATCCCTACACTAAAGCAGCGCGCCGGACCTGGGCCCCAACCCCCCTGGGGGAGGCGCGCCATGACACAGCACGCTGGGCACGGCTGGAGCGCACCCCGAGGGGAGGCAGAGAGGAAGGGGTTCAGGCAGACGCAAGGGCAGGTAATTTAAGGTCCGCCTCTTCCTCCCAGAAGATCAGTCGGCTTGGCACGTGGGCTGCAGTCACGCCCGCCCGCCCTAGGTAGTAGTTGGGGGGGGGGGGGACTGGATTGTTGTTGTTGTTGTAGTGTTGTCGAGGGTATATTGTAATGGTGGCCGTTGGCGGCTGAGGTTCTTGGAGTTCAGAGGAAAAAGGTGGTGAGGGAGTCCTTTGGGGTAGGATTCCCTCCATGTTAGTTAACTTGGATGACCCAGCGAAGGTGGGCTCTTTTCAGGGTCTTATTCCGGGGAGCAAATGGGTACGGAAAAAACTATGAGCATGGCTTTTGGGCCCCACGAGCCAGTGGAGTACGGGCTGGGGTAAATTGGCTGGTGGTTTTCCTTCGGGGATTTGGTCACCGGGTAGATTTTTGGGCTCCAAGGACCTCGGCCCTCATTTCTGTTTGGGTCACTTGTGTGACGAAGGTTCGGGTTAATGTTAGTGGCTGGTTATTAAGTTCAGTTGGTTCAGGGTTAGATATTGGGCATAGGTGGAATTTTATGCAGATTTGTATATATTTATATATATGTATATTGGAGAGGTATAGCATATGTTTTATATGTGGTTGTATATAGTGCATATATATGTATATACAGTGGGAGAGTTATACGGTATTCTTATACCGATTATTGTATTTATTTATGTTGTATTTGTTAATAAAACGGCTGCTGTGGCCAATTTAATCCAAGACGGTGGTCAGTGTGGTTATTCAATTGGTCACGGAAAGCAGCCTGGTGGAGGAGGAGTGGGTTTGCGGTGACTGCATGGTTAGGGTAGGCCAAGCTATCTCAGCGGTGCCCTGGGTCATGGGTATAGCACTGCATGGCGGCCACCGCCACAGCAATAACCACACAAGCAAGGGGCACAACCCAGTGGTCCGCAGCACCCCGGCTCTGGGCTGCACCACCCCCACAAGCATAGCACCACAGCAGCAATGACCGCTAAGTATACTAAGTATACTAAGAACCTCATGTTCATTGTTATAAGTTTTGCTGAGAAGCATTAGATCAACGTATATTTTGAGGATGTGCGGTCCAAAAATCTTTCTCCTCCTAGTAGAAGTCAAAGTGTAGAACAGGCTTCTAAAAGAAACTACATGTGCCCTAAAGACTCCGATGGCAAGCTTCCAACTCATCCTGCCCACCACCTCATTTTTATGTGGCCCATGAAAGCTTAGATACAGTGAGCAGTGATGGACAACAAGTTATAGTGACCAGGATTCTGGAGAAGGGTCTGGATACATTTCTAGATGTAATAATATAACAAGTTATAGTGACCGGGATTCTGGAGAAGGGTCTGGATACATTTCTAGAAGTAATAATATAACAAGTTATAGTGACCAGGATTCTGGAGAAGGGTCTGGATACATTTCTAGATGTAATAATATAACAAGTTATAGTGACCGGGATTCTGGAGAAGGTCTGATAATTTCTAGAGGAAAAATAAACAAAGGGAAAACCCAGGTTTCGGGGAGGGGGTCATAATTTCTAAAAAAATAATATAAAGTTATAGTGACCGGGATTCGGGAGAAGGTTTTGATACTTTTCAATGTAATAAAAAACAAGTTCGTACTAGGTTTTCTGGAAAAGGGGTCTGGATACATTAATGTAATAATATAACAGGTTATAGTGACCGGGTTTCTGGAAAAGGGGGTCTGGATACTTTTCTAGAGTAATAATAAAAATTATAGGACCAGGGATTCTGGAAAGGTCGGGATCATTTCAATGTAATAATATAACAAGTTATAGTCCCGGATTCTGGAGAAGGGTCTGATACTTTTTTAGTTTTAATAAAATAACAATTAAGGCCGGGGGATCGGGGGGTCGGGTACTTTTTCAGTTTGAAAAAAACAATTATGTGACCAGGTTCGGAAAAGGGGTCGGGATAATTTCTAATTTAAAAATATAACAAAAAAGGACCAAAATTCGGAAAAGGGGTCGGATAAAAACTAATGTAATAAATAACAAGTTATAGTGACCAGGATTCGAAAAGGGCGGATACATTTTGATTTAAAAATAAAAAAGTATAGTGACCGGGGATTCGGAGAAGGGTCTGGATACTTTTCAGATGTAAAATATAAAAATTTTATATGCCCGGGGAATTTGAGAAGGGTCTGGATAAAATTTCAAGATGTATAAAAACAATTATAGTGACCAGGATTCTGCGAAGGTCGGAAAAAACCTAAAAAAAAAAATTAACAATTCTAGGGGGCCCCGGGATTCGAGAAGGTCTTTGATCCAGGGATTAGTTCTGATGCCAGATTGGAGTCGGGAAGGAATTTTTTCCCTAAAATGAGGATAATTGGCTTCTACCTCTTGGGGTTTTTTGCCTTCCTCTGGATCAACACTTTAGGACAACAGGCTGAACGGATGGATGTCTTGTCTTTTTCGGCCTTACAATCTATGTAAGACAAAGATGGACCAGCACTCCAATTTTCCTGGAGGACACAGCCAGTGGTAGAGACGGTGGGGCAAGGACAGAGAGTGGGCACCCTTAAGCAACCTAGATCCCTAAGGATGTCGGTTTTAGACCAATAAAAGGGTCTTTGAATGAGACTATCTCCCACTAAAAATTACACCTTCTTTCTGTCCAGCTGCTGCAATGATTTAGCATTGTAAAGTCAGCAACCCTAGGCCAGGGGCAATGAAATAGAATAAAAATCAACAGCCTCATTGTCCATGCATATGTCATAGTCTGTCCTTTGTTTCCACATATGCAGACAGGACATTTCAGTATGGTGGGAGTAGCATGGAGAAGACCCCTAATCAGAGCCGTCATAATAGCATTATGGGCCCCTGGGCAGAGCACTGCAGTGGGCCCTGCCCAAATACATGACATCACACTAGGCCATACCTAAACACACCCATATTATCACACCACTTATGTCTGGACACCGGCAGCCTGCAGCCTACAAGACTACTTGGCAGAGCAGGGAGCCTTTGGCTCTCTTCTCCACCCTGGTTTTGCACATCCTAAAAACACACAAACAGTAAGAAAAAGCAAACCCAAACCCAAGGGATCCAGGGTATGTTTCTTGTATTCCTGGAACAAACATACACCACCAGGGGCCCCTATACTTCTTGGGCGCCCGGGCATCTACCTACTATGCCCAATGGAAAAGATGGCCCTGCCCCTAACTGGTTAGGGCCTCTATTATTATATTAAGAGTTTTGCACCTGCTACACGTATTAGTGAAATATAGATAACAAGTAGGAAAGTGATTTTTTTTTTTAGGAGAACTGTTACCTAGCAACAGTAGAAAGAAATGTCTGAGAATATTAGATGCCTTATATTTAGTACCCTATATTTGAGACGTGTTTTATGTTCTTCTGTTTGTTTTATGTTAGTTTATAAGAGATAGATACGATTCTTAAATGGCCACATCTTCATTCACAGTTTGATCTGTAGCCTCAGTGTCAAACTTGCCACCTACCATTTATTTCATGAATATTTTACTGTCTTCCATACAAAAATCCCCAGCAGATCAGCTGGAGCAAGGATCAAAAGTATAAGACCAAGAATAGCATCTAGGATCAAAAAATAGCATAAAAGGAGCAGGAGAGACACAGCCTGTTGCATTCACGTATCTTCACAACTATGCTATATTGCGCTATACTGCTTGGATATCATTATTTGGGATACTGTGAAGATATAGCTTTTTTTTTGCCAACGAAACGCATGTAGAAAAAGAAATTCCCGCGTCCTATTAAAAATCCGAAAATTTATTTAAAGTAAAAAAAAAAAGAAACCATAAATGGGCAAAACAAGAACAGGAAACAATGATGTCGTAGCCGTAGCGTGATGAATTACAAAGCAGGTATAGAGCGTTTTCACTAATGACATAATTACATCTAAGTATCATTGCCAAAAAGTCACATGATCTAAGGATGGCAAAAGGAAAATAGCAGATATTCATATATACATATAATCAATACAATAAAATTAGGTATCAAAAAGAGGACTCACCAATCTCGGAGCACCTGTCGAAATGGATTCCTTTTGTCTTCTGGGAATGCATTCAGGACAAGCATCCACATTCCGGAATCATAAACTGAGCCATACTGTAATCAAAAGAGGGTAATTTGATAACAAGGCTACCCTGTCCCTGGAATACAGGAAGCCCTAGTATACCCATTAGCGGAATAACTGCCCTCAAAAGGGCGATCCCGCAATACTGTACCTATTGAACCCTGTATTCTATCCCTAAACTCGTATATCAAACAAAAAGCTGTGTGAGTCCGGGTTCCAAGCTGGTCTTTGTAGGTTAAGAGTTGATTTTGTCTGGAAATCATCGGCAGACATTTGGAGAAGTGTAATAGGACAAGATGGCAATAGTTCATAGCAGCAATTCAGGGCTCGTACGGAACAGCTCTCCATTTTAGCTTATAGAGGGGTATCTCAAGGGGCCAGCATATACATCGAAGTGACCCAAAGCAACCAACTAAAGTGCAATTTCCTACACATCACTGAATTTAAAATGTGGTCACTATGATTAACAAGGACACTTTTTCTCAAAGGAAATTAAAGTAGAAGGGTTCCTTAATACAGAGTCCTATACACGGAGTTTACAGCTCTGTGCTTAAATAGGTCCTTGTGCAGTTCAACGCCTGTTCAAGTGAACTTGTTAAAAATACAGTATGGGATTGGGACATAACAAACCTGAATTTTTCCCTTACCTTTTCCCTTTCCATAGCAGTAACCTTGATTTGGGATTAGGGTTTTTACATGGTTTTAGGGGTTAACTCACCATTCCGCTGCGTTCTTGGTAACATCTATGATATCGTAACAAGAAGTGACACAAGATAGGACATCCCACTGTTAGTGATGCCGCACATTCTTCAACCGAAGTCCCAGGAATTACCTCTTTCCTCACCAAAGTTTCATAGATGCAGAATAAAAATAAGCTCTTTGCTCATCACTTCCTGTCAAGCTGTCTGAAATTTAGCATAGGGCTCCATGTATCAACTTCTGCTAATTAAAAAATCTCCTCTGTCAGGACCAGGAACTCGATTTAAGTAAACAGCAGAATTACTGGCTTTTGCCCTAAAGATAAAATAACACTGTCCATTCTGTACGGGGAACTGTTGATGACATCCCCTTGCATCAGATAAACAAACAGCGGGGGAAAAGGTGGTGGTCACGGGAAAACCCAAAAGCTCAAAAGGGATAAAATCACATGTAGCCCCTTTAAAAAAAAAAAATAACAACCAATTTTTTGGGAAAACATCTTTTTTTAGTGTTCCCCAAAATGTTGAAACTAACTTTTTATGAATAACCCCTTAAAATTTATAAAAAGTCCCAATTTAGGGTAAAAGTTGACCTTTTTTTTTTTTTTGCTCATTTTTAAATTGTTTTGATTCAGGTGAAATTGATATTTTCCCAAACTAAGACAACACTAACAGAGTATTCTACCCCCCCAACAAAATTTTTCTGGGAAAAATACCCCAAATAAAGTATTTGTACAACAAGCACAATTTTTTTCTGTGGAGCGATGAACATTTTGGAAAAAAAACCCTTTTAAAAACAGAGGGATATGGGCATTTAGAAAAAGGGCCAATACCAAAAGGCGACATGAAAAAAACGGAGTTCGCCGTTTTCTGCGAATCCGCGCCTCACCACCCTCACTGCGGGGCCAATCGTGTTATCAACCTTCCCACTTTCGATGCCCTAACATGAAGGGGCGTGCATGGGGCCACTGTGGGGCTTTTTGGGGGGGACGCGCAAATTCGAAAAACCCGAGGCATCATGATTGCGATGGGAAAAATAGGGGCTTCAGCGCTCACACTCCGACAGGCAACCTAGTTGAAGTGGGTTATCTGAGCGAGAAGTCAAGGACGCGGGGTTCTTTTAATGTACTATATCCTCACTGACACCTACCTAAAAAAAAAAAAAATTTGTCAAAAAAAAAAAATTAAGAAGAAAACCCGCTTGGGAGGACAACGGGTCCCAGCAACCTTTTTTTATTAGGGAATTGTATTAAAGTTCAAAGCACCCAATACATTAAAATTATTGTTAGGGAAAATTTTAATAAAACATCGGACAACACATCATCCTTATTTGATTTTAAATTATGTAATTTCAGGGGAGGAAACATTTTTTAAGAACTTTTTTTTTTTTGGGGACTAATATATACTTGGCATTTACGGGCATTAATGTTATTGGGATACAATGCCTAATACATTGTTTTCATTGTTAAGCACTTGGATATGTCTTTTTTATATCTGGATATTCCAAATGTGGCACTTTATCCATTGAATTTCCGGACGGTTTTCGCGTCGAAATCATTCCCGAAGAAAGAAAATAAAATGGATTTGCATTTAAAAGAATCTTAATAAAAAGACTAACCCGTCTCTAAAAATGAAATCAATGTATTTACATTGTATCCAAAAACTTAAAGCCAATTTAAAAACCACCGGCCCCTTAATTAGGGACACCATGAAGAAAAGGTTTGGACCCCCTTTTGCCTTCAAACTGCCCAATTCTTCTGGCATAGATTCCACAAGGTTTTCAACGATGCTCAATTGGTACCAAGGGGCCCAAGATGCCAAAAAAATATTCCCCACACCAACACCACCCCACCACCAACCCTTTGATAAAAGCGGGATGGATCCAGTTTTCATTTGTTGACGCCAATTCTGACCCTACCTCCGAATGTCGCACAAAATCGAGACCCTCAACCAGGCAACTTTTTTCCAATCTTCTACTGCCCAATTTCGATGAGCTTGGGGAAAATTGGAGCCTCATTTCCTTTTTTACTAAAGGAGGCACCCGGTTGGGGTTTCTTCTGCGCTTACCCCATCTCCCAAAGTTGCTACTGGCGTTTCAAGATCTTTTCTGCCTACCTTGGTTTAACGGGGGGCTATTTGTCATTTTGCCTTTCTATCAGCTCAACCATTCTGCCCATTCTCCTTGACCCTGGCATCAAAAAGCATTTTCCGCCCACAACCCGCCACGGGATGTTTATTTTTTTTCGCCCTTTCCTGTAAACCCAGAGATGGTTTCGTAAAACCCCAGAGATCAGCAGTTCTAAAATACTAAACCCACCCTTTTCTGGACCAAAAACCCATCCACTTCAAGGCACTAAAATCACCTTTTTTTTCCCCATACTGATCCGTTTGAACTGTGGAAATTTCTTCCCTCTACATGCCAAATGCACGATTTCCGCCTTTTTGGCTGATTAGAAATTAATGTTAACGACATTGGGAAACAGTGTCCCAATAAAGGGGCCGTAGTGAAATTTTAGCTCCCAAGAAAAAAACCCACTAAAAAATGTATTCCAAAGCCGAACATTTAAAATAATTTAAACTTTAATAAGCCAAGCAATTTCCAGATGTTTTTTTTTTTTTTTTTTTTAAAAAAAAAAAAAGGATTTTTCTTCTTTCCCCTTTTATTTTTATTTTTTAGTACAGCAAGACCACACACACCTGTTGCTGACCTGTGGTCCCCAAGCAGGGTTCTTTTCCCACTTCATTCTGGGGTATTTACACCTATTTCCGTCCGCAAATACACCGATTTCCGTCCGAATTACTCCATTTTCCATAGAATCCATTTAAGCGAAGAGTTCATTATTTAGGCACATTTGGTATGTTTTGCGACGTAAATCGGGAAAAAATACTCCAAACAAGCCCCGGGGAAAATAATTTCCGCGGGAGGGCCACAGGGCCCACCAACCGGCTGTGCTGCTCTTGCGTACATAAAAAAGAAAAAAGGGGAAAAAAGAAAAAACTTTTAAATTTTATATAAAAAATAAAATAACATCTGTACAACACGCATTGGCTTTTTTAAGTGCAACTTTAATTTTCCCCCCTTTTTAAAAAGACCTTTTTATAGCTAGATTATTTTTTTCAGAATTTAAAAATTTGGTTTAATTTTTTGGGGTTGTTTACACACTTTTTGATCCTTTTTACGGACCTTTTTGACATAAAAAACCATCGTAAACGATCCGAAAAACGCAACAGTTTTTACTTAATTTTACCTATTGCATGCTTTCAAGTTTCGTTTTACGGCCCCCTTGCAGAAGCTTCTTTTTCCCCTCTCTTCTCTCCCCATTCATAATGTCCTGCCCATCCATGCTGCGCCCTCCTGCCCAACCACGCCCCGCCCTTCAAATTCCTGCCCCCCATGCTCCCCGTCCCTTCATAAATGTCCGCCCGAAACCATGCTGCGCCCTCCCATTCATAATTCCTGCCCGTCCTGCTGCCCCGTCCCATTCAAAGTCCGCCCATCCATGCTGCTCCCGTCCCATTCAACATTTCCCCCCATCCACTCCCATCCATCCTCATATCCTCCAGCCCCACATATATGCCTGCCACCCCCCCCCATATCCTTTCCGCCCCCCCCAAAAATACCTCCAGCCCCAGCCTCAAAAAGCCTCCAGCCCCACCCCTCATACCTCCCCCCACCATCATAAAGCCACCACCCCACCCTCATATGCCTCCCCCCCATCCTCCATCATATCCTCCACCCATCCACATATTCCTGCCCCCCCATCAAACCATCCCTATTCCTGCCAGCCCCTCCCCATCATATTCCTGCCACCCCATCCATCATACCTGCCAGCCCCCCCAACCACAAAATTGCCCCTCCCCCCCCCATCCATCATATGCCGCCAGCCCATCCCCCCCATCATATCCTGCCAGCCCCCCATCCATCAATTCCTCACCCCATCCATCATATCCCTGCCACCCCATCCATCATAAAAAGCCTCCACCCCTCCCTTCATATCCTCCATCCATCCATCCCCCCATATCCTCCCCCCCCCCCAGCCACATAATATCCTCCCCCCCCCCATCCATCAATGCCCTGCCACCCCCATCCATCCATCAATTTCCTGCACCCCACCATCATATTCCTCCCCCCCAGCCATCATATGCCTGCCCCCCCACCATCTAGCCGCCACCCCACCCTCATAGCCTGCCACCCCCCAAACCCCAACAATCCTGCCCTCCCATCCACCATCATATGCCTGCCACCCCCCATATAAAACCTCCAGCCCCCCCATCAATGCCTCCACCCCACCCTCATTCCCCCAGCCCCCTCCCTCCCATATGCCTGCCAGCCCCACCTCAACCGCCACCCCACCATCCTCTAGCCTCCATCCCACCATCCACATATGCCTCCGCCCCCATCCCATCATAGCCTGCCCCCACCATCATACCGCCCCCCCCATCCTCATAGCCTGCCACCCCCATCCATCAATGCCTCCGACCTGCCCGCCGCTCCCCGCGCCGACCTCGCCGCCGCCGCCGCTCACCCCCGCCCCGCCACCTGCACCCCCCCGCACCCTCCGCTGCCCCGCCCGCCGCTCACCTGCGCTCCGCCGCTGCCGGCCCCCCAAAACCCCCGCGCCGCCGCCCCAGCTCACCCTGCCTCCTGCCCGCCGCCCACACCCCCGCGCCGACCTCGCTGCCGCCGCCGCCGCCCACACCTCTGCTGCCGCCGCCGCCCTCCCCGCTCCCCCGCCACCTCTTCAGCGATCCCCCCAGTCTTTCCTCGCTTTTTCGCATCCCTTCAATGCAAAGCGCAATACGTCCCAGTGGGGCGCTTTTTTTGGCCAAATCCAAAAGCGGGCCCCTTTATCTCCTATGGGGGTTCACTTCGTAAACCCAATAGAAATTGACATTCAATTCTAAAGCGGGGTGCGAAAACGCAAAAGCCTCAAAACCACGCTGATCTCCCGGGGAACAGCGATGCCTTTTTCATTCAAAATCAAAGTTTAAACACACTGACAATTTTTAATTTCCCTTTGCGGGTCCTAAAAAGATCCGAAAAAAAAAATCACAAAAACCCGGGGAACAAGCCCAAATGAAAACTTTTCGATACGTGAAACGTTTGAGTCACTTTTATATTTATCTTAAATTTATTTTATTTCTTTTTAAAAACAACTCGTTTGACATTCACTAACAGCTTAAATTTTTTGTTATTCCACTTCCGAATCGAAAAACTGTTAAAAACGCATTTTTCCTTTGCCCTAAATCCCGCAATGCCCTCACACACGGCAGGCCAGGAACTTACACCCGTATGACCACCCCGGGCAACATAAAGAGGCCACTTTCACTAAAAAAAAACGTGAAAACGGCGCTCCGACACGCCGCTCTTCATAACAGTCACCCTAAATATGAACCATATACGAATCCATGTAAACAGAGCTGTGAATACAGCCTAGCCATGGAATACTGTCTTGGGTCCAAATATAAAATCCAATAGGAAAAACAGAGACAATGAAATTAAAGGCATCTGGGAGCACATGAGGTCAGGGCACCTCTATAAAAGCTCCATTACAGCTCTACCCACAAGCACCAAGTCCTTCTTACCTTTCTATCACTTGAAACAGAAGACCTTAGGTTTCCTACAATGTGCAGCACTTTCATAGGTAATATACTCGGATTCACAAGTAATGAAATATTAGCTGGAGGCTATGGATATATCTCTAGACTAATCAAAACATGATTTTCCATAGTAAATAATTATTACCAGTTCTGCCGTCTATTGAATTCTACATCCCAACAGGACACATTTTAATGAACAATTCCTATCTACAATAAAAGGAAAATAAATGCAAGACTGTAATTGCTTGAATCATTCCAATGCCAATACCACACAATGTGCACACAAAAATCGCATACACAAAAAAAGCCTGAGGTACTGGTGATTAAACGCATTATATCAACCAACTAGAGTACATTAAGTATTGGATGATAAATATTTACAGATGTAAATCCAATATTCACAAGCGATATGCTCCTATTACACATGAAAATCAACTTGTCATTGGTTATACCACAAATAGTTAAAGTGTTTTCTTATAAAGGTTAAAACGTACCAATACTTGTTATGCGCCGCGTCTGTATAAGTCTGATGCATTTAAATACAACATCATTAATCCCGGTAAGTCCTGAAACGCCTAGAAGATAAAAACATGTTCCTACACTACAAAATTTTGTGGTTTTTCCTGTTGCCTTTCAACTGAGTTGGATTTAAAATCGTAGTATTAAAATACTCTGACCGAGGAACACTGTAGGGTCGTTGTAAACGCTGGTCTCTGGAATAGCAAAGTTTTTGTGAGTGTCTTTATTACTATTTATTTTTTTTGTTAATTGGGTCTTTTATTTGTGCAGTTGTTTTCTGTGACTTAATAACTATGACAATTGTAGAACATATTACCTGAGTGATTATTGCTGGGAAAAAGACTAAACTGCTATGATATTACCACAATTGATTTGGAATAGGCGAAATATTAGAACAGGCTGCTCCAAAGTCTCGTCCTTTTCAGCAAACAACTACTGTTTTTCCCTGCAAATAAGACACCCCCCAAAATAAGACATAGCACAGATTTTGTTTAATTCCCTAATATAAGCACACCCCAAAAATAAGAATAGCAGAAATCATTGGCAGCTCCCATACACGGGGCCCTCCCTAAGGGTGGTAAGAGGAAGGTTTGGGGGAAGAGGGGGGGGTGTCCCCAAGCCCCGCCACCCCGGAAAGGGCCCCTGGAATATTGTTGTAGCAGAGTTTTAAAGACCTTCGGGGAGGTATGTGATGGATGTCCCCACAGGTCCCAACATCCCAGGAAGGGCAAAAAAAGTACATGAAAGTAGAGGGAAGAGGAGGGAAACAGAGAAATGATACAAACACAACACCATCTCAAAGGGGCTTTTGGGCACCGGGAACTTTATTCTAAAAGTCCCACATGTCACCTTTGCCTCTTTGAATAAGTCACTGTAGCTCCCAAAAAATTTCCCTTTTTACAATTATATCTAGGTTGTGACTCTAAATTTTAAAGATATTAAATTTTATATATTTATTTTTATTTTAAAATATATATATTTATATATTAAAATATATTTAAATAATATTTTTTTATATATTATATTATTTTTATTATATCATAAACACACAAGATAGCAGCATAATTTTTTGTGGAAAAAAAAACACCCCCTGAAAATAAGAATTGCATTTTTGGGAGACCCGGGCTTAATGTGCCTAAATTTGGGGCCCGTGCAGGATGTGTCACCTAAACATACAAAGCTAAATTACCCTCGTTCACACGGCTTATTTGGGCGCTGATTTAGCCGTAGGGCCACTTTTTTTGCGCCCAATATGGCGAAATCATCCCAGTCATTACGGTAATCCCATTTCAAGAAATATGGGGTTTTGTCTCTTCTCCCGCTCCGGGGAATCCCCGCGGGGGGGGAAAAATGACATGCCATTATTTACGGTACCCCCGTAAAAAAGATTTTTAGGGGGGGCAAATGCCGGCCCCCCCGCCCCGCTGTGGTGCCCGGGGTAATTGCAGGGCGAAAACCGTCCCCGCATTACGTGGGGAATAAGCCTTGTGAATGAGGCCCTTTTAAATTCAGTACGGCAAATCCGGGGGGATTATGCTGGAACAGGTAAACACTTTAAAAGTGGTTTACCCGAGTGAATTTTTGTTTTGTAGCTAAGAGACTAAACCTATGACCCACATAGAACCCGGTTCATAGATTCAAACGTATTCTACACTATTTTTATGCACAAAAAAAATGGCGCCTGGGCACCAAAAATCATATATGTCATCTTTGGTGTTTTTATGTCCCTTATTTTTATATATATTTTTACATATTTTTCTAATTGGTGGGCTTCTAAAACCAAAATTGGGCAACTAAATTTTATTTAGGGGTATCAAGTAAAGGGGGTAACATATTACGCCATTTTCAGTTTTTTAATTATCAAATTTCAGTGATGAACAAACCTCAATACCTGATTTCATGCCGGTGTACTTGAATCTGTTGGTTCAATATTGCTTCGAATACTTGAAAAAAATTTGGGCTCAAACCCCAATTTTTTTTTTACCTTTACCCAAAAAACCCCCTAACCCACGAAACCCCCTTTTCTAAATTTGGGGTTAGGTTTTTTTAAACATAAACATGGCTTATTCACTGGTCCCTCTCCCATACACCCCTTCACCCCATACCCCCATTTCCCTCTGTCCCGCAGTCCCTTTGCTTGACAAAATTCCAGTTCACTTGCATCTACCAAGTAGGGTCTACTAAGTGACATTGATGTGGTATGGCGGAAAATGATTCAACTCTACACCAGGGCCAGAGGAACGGGGGATGGGAAATTAAACCCTTTTTAAAAACCCCCTAGCTAAAACGGGTTTAAAGGGGGTTGTCTCACTACATTATTCATCTTATCAGTCCGTTTTTTTGGGTTTTCTCTTGGTTTGAATTTAGGTGTGTCTATAGCTTCCCCACGCAGTAGAACCAGGGCTGTAGTTATAGCAACCAGTCTGGGGCCCTGGGAAGGGGGGTCAAACAGGTCGTAGCTATACAACCTGAGGAGCTGATGCACCCAACAAGAGGGGATGTTAGGAAAAGTAGGACACTGTTAATGGGCCCCTTTTAAAGGGTTTTGAATATGGTAATCTTTTTTTTTTTCAATATACGCCAAACAATTTGTCTGGATTTACCCAAATTGCTAATTTTGTCTTTAACCCCAAGTGCAAAATACCATACTATAGGGCATTTCTTTAGAAGGAAAAACCCAAAAAATTTTTGGGGGGGACCTAAAAAGTTTTGTACTCTTTAGGGAGGCACACGGTTTTGGGTATGGTTGCAGCCCCTGATGCTGCTGAAAAATTTGGCATGCTTAGTTTTTAAAATTTTTGTTAAATGACCACATGGGGTTTGCAAATTTTAAAAACAAAAAATGCTCACAATTAACATTGTTGTTGTTAATGGAAATGAGCTTTGAAAGATAAGGGCTTGTTCACCGGAGTTTCACTCCGTGTTAAAAGCATTTTTAGGATCGTCTTGGGTCCCGCTCGGTGGGGGTTTTCCCAAAATGGATTTTAAAACAATTAGCAGTGAGATTATCACTGCCCCGCTATGACAAACACGCAGCGGCGTTCAGTTTGAGGGATTGACGCTGGTGTTTCAAAAGCGACCCTCAGCTCCGTCTTGAAAAGAATAGTTTTTATTGAATAGATTTATAGTTTCGTTTACGGCATTTTGGGCGCATTACAGCGGGGAAAAAGGTAGAGAAACTTTAAAAGTGGTTTCCCCTGAGAAAGGGAAAAAAGTCGTTTAGGGGCTGGAATGCGCCTAAATTTATGCCCCACTGTAGAGCAGGTTCATAAATCAGGGCCTTTCTATGCCTTTTAGGCAATTAAATTTGGGGCTTTGTGAACCCCAAAATTTTCCCTTTAAAATTGTCCCCCAAACAGTGTAAAAAAAATGGGGGGACTTTTTTTAGGAAAAAAGAATGATGAAAGGCAAATGATAATCTAATAGTTAAATGAAGGTGCACATACACCTTAGGAATGCAGTAGCTATACAAGCAGGTCTGTGGGCAACCAACAGATGCTCAATGTTTTGGGGACCTGTTTTTTTCTGTGTTTTTCCCAGTAGCCCCTTTTTTGGGGAAAATATATGGTAGGTGTTCCCAGGTTTTTTCTGCCCTTTGTATGGAATATCGGTATTATTGGGGAAAAGTACAAGACCAGAAAGACAGTTTTCCATGTAAGGCATTTACATTTCGGGAATTTGGGCTTTTTCCAGCGAAATTTAAAATTTTAGTTTTCTTTAAAAAAAGCCACAGAATGTATAAAAATTTTAAAATTTCTGAAAAATTTGAAGGGCCTTGGACAATTTGTGGCAAGATGTTTTTTTTTAACATTTAGAAAATTTTGGGAAAATTTTAAATTTTTCCTTGCAATTTCCTTGTGGGTTCTAGCAACACAAATGAAAAGACATAGAAAAGCCTTCTAAAAAATTTCAAATTGAAAATTTAAAAGTTAAAAAAACTTTTAAAAAAATGATATCCGACCCACGGTTCCTCCACAAGCCGTTCTCAATTCTTATCTTAGCTGTTAATATCAGAAAAATGTTGAACTTTTTGGGAAATGTTTAGTTTCTTAAATGATTGCATAAAAGCGGGAGGGGCCCAAGGGAAACCCCTCAATATAAAGATACGTCATCCAAAATATCATTTGGGTCATCAACCAAAACCCCTTTTAAGGGAAATCAGTTTTTTTTTTTTTGTTTTTGCCCCTTCCTTTTCCCCCCTCGTTTTCCCAAAGGCCAAAATTTTTTTTATTTTTCCACCTGATTTATTTTTGGGGACAAATTGGGACTTTCCCAATGGTGTTATTCACTGTACTTTAGAATATATGGGGAAACCACAAAAAAATTTTCCCAAATTTGGGAAAAAATTGTGAAAAAAAAACCCCTATTTTCACCATGTTTGCGGGTTTTTTTTTGCTTTTACGGGTTCAATCAGTAAATATTTAAGTGTTTTTTGTATTTTACAGGTTTATACCATCGGCAAAACCAAAAATGAAAGGGGTTTTTGGGTTTTGTTTTTGGGGCCGTTAAAAAAAAAAACCAAACCTTTTTTTATTTTTTAAATTTGCCCCCCCGCCATTTTTTGCGACCAATAAAAAATTTTTTTACTAACACCTCAGGAACCCTCAGTGGGGGGGGCATTTTTTGCGGGGCTGAAGTGTCTTTTTTTTTAGCAGATTGGAATGCATGCAAATTTTTTGGTCACTTTTATTCCAAATTTTTTTTGTGACGTAAAATGGGCCAAAAAACGGGAAAAATTTTGGGGTTTTGGGGTTTTTTTTTTTTCTTTGCTGTTTAGCGCACGGGATAAGTGATGTTAAATTTTTATAGATCGGGCTTTGGCGTACCAAATATGTGGAACCCTTTTTAAATTTTTTTTATTTTTTTTATTTTTAAAATGGGGGAAAGGAAAAGGGGGGTTTGAATTTTTAATCTTTTTTTCTTTTTTTCCCCCTTTTTTTAATGGGAACATTGAGTTTTACCTTGGGTGCTTGAAAAAATAGGGGGGCGCTAGTTTAAAACGCTAAGGGATTGCATAGAAAAAAGCATTAGACCTTTTACCAAGATGGGGGGTTTTTCCCCCAACCTGTTGCGGGGAGGAAGTGGGGAAACCAGGGGCATGGGAGTGATTTGGGGGGTTCACGGGGTTTTCCGGTTTTCATGTCCCGGGGTGTGGGTCGCTGCAAATTTTGCTGCGGCAAAGGGGATCACCCTGGGGGTCGGTGTTCTTTATTCATTCAGACCCTTTGCAGCCTCTTTGCCGGGGGGCATTGAAGGATTAAAACGCGGGCGGGCGAGCTCCCCGTTCGCAGTGCAACGGCCGGGTGTGCGGAGGGGTCGCGGAGCGATCCCCCTGCAAACCCCCTTGGGCCCCGGGGACTACTATACGCCCCGGGCCTTAAAGGGGGTTTACCCCCTTCCCAAAACACATTTTTACAATTTCTAAAAATTCCAAATACAGAATGACTCAGTAACCCCGCTACTAGGAGCAGGTGCAGTTTTTAAGCGGGACTAGCCGGAATCGAGCCCCCGGAGTCCGCCGAAAGGGGGATGGATTTTGTTTGGAAAACCCCCAGGTTGTCCCCCTGATGTGACTTCTCGCGGTGTCCCCTGAAGTGCAGGTGACGGAGTCCAGACGATCAAGCAGGTAAATGGCAGAATCAGCGAACAGGTCAGGAACAGAAAACTAAAACCCAGCGGGTTAACTGAAGACTGGAAGCTGGTCCCAGGCTGGTAACTGACAGGCAAGATGGCAGGATACAGCAGAATAAACAGGTATCAGAATAACAGTAGAAACTAGGAACCCGGGTATCAGACATACAGGACAACAGGGTTAAACAAACACAGGAACAGACAGACAGGTAACAGCAGGAAGCAGTGGTCAGGAGCTCAGATGGACAATCATGAATTGACCCGGAACCGACGGGAAATTTCCCCTAATGCCAGGGGTCGTAGGTCATTGAAGGAAATTGGACAAGCCCCTTTAAATCCAGCCCGCGAGCGATTCTAGGCGATTCCCGGGGTATGCAGACCAGCAGGAACAGGAAAAACGAAGCAAGGACAGGTGAGCACCAAGAGAAAAAGGACCAACAACAAGTACAGGAATGGGTAAAAAAGGCAAACAGCCCGTTCGAGGCACGCAGCGGCCAGGGTGATTGGAGACGGACAGAAGCAGGGAACGGCCATGGGCCATGGCCCAGAAAAAGGACCCCTGGCAGGGATTAGGGAAATAATAAACCCTCTCTTTGCACCCTTTTGCGGTCCTTCAGGAGATTTACATTACTACTTTATGTACAGCTCCGTCCCCTCCCCTTTTCTATAACCCTATATTTATATACGGCTACAAGTACTCCCAATTTAAGGGTTCCCGCGCTCCTAAAAAACTGTGTATTCCATGAACGCACATATCCCCATATATTAGAAAAAGGATTTATTTTGACATTAATACATAAAACTTAAAAAATAGAATATAAAAAGCCTAAAAATCAACGCGTTTCGATGTCATATTTAAGAGAACATCCCAAACAGATTTCAAGCCTCATTATTAATGAAACATTTTGGATGTTTAATTAAATACTTTAAACCATATGGTTTAAATGAGGTGCAGAAGTAGTATTTTAAAAAAGAGGGTCCATGGATTTATATTTCGCCCATTTTGTGATGATATGTACATTTGGGGGTTAACAGGTAGGAGGTTACTCTGGACTGGCTGGGGGGATCATGGTCTATTCCTAATGTGGAGATTCTTTATTGGTATGAGCTCAGAGATTGATATATAATATACAGTGTCCAGCGACAATTGTGGTGGGTGATAGGGTCGCAAGCGCGATCATAGAGAACAGCTAAAGGGGCACTCAGAAAGCCGAGCATGCGCAATAGGTCATACGGAGCGCTGGACTGGTGCGGGCGGAAGTGCCCTGCTCTAGTGACGCACTTCCGTTTATCAATACAGACACGGGAGTTAGCGTCCTCGTGGTTAGGAAAGATGAAAAACCTAAGGGCGATATAGGCGCAAGGGTTATTGGAGATAATAGTAAACAGGAACCCTGAGCGGACATTTATTAGATAGGTCACTGGGAATGTTCAACTAGTGTGAGCGAAAGTGCCCATACCAGTGACGCGCTTCCTCTCACAGCGACGGGAGGGAGCGTCCTCATGTCTAGGAAAGATCTACCACCTGAGGAATTAAGGTAATCTCATGTATAATGTTGTACAATTTGTAATAGGATTATGAGTAAAATTTATAATGAGGGGAGAATTCTAAGTGTATTTGTGGAGGGAGGTGGGTGGGGAGTTGCAAATGGGTTGGTCCATTGTAATAAGATTTCAATATAAAAGGGGTATCAGCCATCAGATTATACTCCTGATGAAGCATGCTAGAGGCATGCAAAACCCGCGTTGAGTTTTTAGGCTTTTTATATTTTTTTTTTTTAAAGTTTTATGTATTATATGTGCACAATAAATATACCTTTCTAATATATGGGGTATAGTGTGTACTGTTCAGTGGAATAGTCACAGTGTATTAGCAGCGCTGGAATCCCTTTAAATTGGGAGCTACTTGTAGCTCGGTATTATAGAATAAAAACCTTGGTTTCCCCTTGTGCGGGGGGGAAAAGCGGATTGAAGTGGCCAGCAGCTCCCAAACTGGATACACATCTACAAATGAGTTGTACCATTGTGAAGTACAACTGGCTCAGGTGAGCAGATTGAAAAATTATTTTATTGCAAACTCCATTGGAAACAATATTACACTATTTGTGTGCGCCTTTTTGTCTCCCCATTCCCTCTTGTTTTCCCTCTTTCCTGAGGTTTTCCTGCACAAGAAGTATTAATATAACCCTATATATCACAGAGCTCAGCTTCTCTCCTCTATCATATAACCCTATATATCACAGAGCTCAGCTCCTCTCCTCTATCATATAACCCTATATATCACAGAGCTCAGCTTCTCTCCTCTATCATATAACCCTATAAATCACAGAGGGTCGCTTCTCCTATCATATTTAACCCTATATATCACAGAGCTCGCTTTCTCTCTATCATATAACCCTATATATCACAGAGCTCAGCTTCTCTCTCTATCATATAATTCTATATATCACAGAGCTCAGCTTCTCTCCTCTATCATATAACCCTATATATAACAGAGCTCAGCTTCTCTCCTATATCATATAATCATATATATAACAGAGCTCAGATTCACTCCTCTCTCATATAAGCCTATATATCCCAGAGCTCAGCCTCTCTCCTTTATCATATACCCCTTTATATCACAGAGCTCAGCTTCTCTCCTCTATCATATAATCATATATATCACAGAGCTCAGCTTCACTCCTCTATCATATAACCCTATATATCACAGAGCTCATCCTCTCTCCTTTATCATATACCCCTTTATATCACAGAGCTCAGCTTCTCTCCTCTATCATATAACTCTATATATCACAGAGCTCAGTTCCTCTCCTCTATCATATAACCCTATATATCAACGAGCTAGCTTCTCTCCTCTATCATATACCCCTAATATCACAGAGCTCAGCTTCTCCTCTATATATAATCTATATATCACGGGAGCTCAGTTCCTCTCCTCTATCTTATAACCTTTTATATCACAGAGCTCAGCTTTTTCCCCTCTTCTTTATACCCCTATATACACAGAGCTCAGCTTCTCTCCTCTATCATATAACCCTATATACACAGAGCTCAGTCCTCTCCTCTATCATAAAACCCCTATATATCACAAAAGCTCAGCTCCTCTATCATAAAACCCTTATTATCACAGAGCTCAGCCCCTCCCCCTCTATCGATAACCATACATATCACAGAGCTCAGCTCCTCTCCTCTATCATATAACCCTATATATCACAGAGCTCAGCTCCTCTATCATATAACCTTATATATCACAGAGCTCAATCCCTCTCCCTCTATCGTATAACACTATATATCACAGAGCTCAGTTCCTCTCCCTCTATCGTATAACCCTATATATCACAGAGTAGCTTCTCTCCACTATCATATAACCCTATATATCACAGAGCTCAGCTCCTCTCCTCTATCATATAACCCTATATATCACAGAGCTCAGCTCCTCTCTTCTATCATATAACCTTATATATCACAGAGCTCAGTTCCTCTATCATCTAACCCTATATATCACAGAGCTCAGCTCATCTCCTCTATCATATAACCCTATATATCACAGAGTTCAGCTCCTCTCCCTCTATGATATAACCCTATATATCACAGAGCTCAGTTCCTCTCCCTCTATCGTATAACCCTATATATCACAGAGGCAGCTTCAGATTTATTCTTCCTTACTCTTATTGGTAAGGCTGTGGGTCAATTTTTGAGAGCTATGCCTCAATTTAATGGATGAGGTTTTCCACCCTTACTTTAGTTATGTAATAGTGTTGCAGTCTGCTATCAGTTGCAGAACTACCGTATAAAAGAAAACCAAGTCTTAAGTAGTGTTGCTCAAATGGGGCCCTGTTCAGTTTGACACAGGTTACACAGAACAGGTGAATACATTTGGTATTTCAGGGCGTTACATTACCAGTCTAGTTACATGACACTCCATTTGCAGCCTGACTTCCAGTTTGACATCCCATTCTACATCACTTCACCTTACACCCGATGTTATGGTTACCAGATGTGAAGTCTGTCACAACATCTTACATTACCAGAACATTGGGCCTGTGTTGAGGTTCCTAGAAGTGATGCTGGATGAGATGTTGAATTGGAAGTTAGGCCATAACAGAAGGATCTTGTTTTCTTAGTAAACCATAAATCCTTTTAAACAACCCTAATCTGAAGTTAGTACTTAGGGTTATGGATGATTTATTGGCAGTTTTTCCAAAAATAAATTAGGGTCGTTCCAAACCGAAGTGCTTGAATTAAGGTTTAATGTGAACAAGAATAAATACATAATATTAAAGAATTAACCTTTTTGGGATTTATCCCATTTTAACTGCAGGCAATGTTTCATTCAGACGGCATTAAAGGAGTTTTGCCACGATGTAATGTTGACGTGGGAACCTCCAAAATGGGTATTTAATCACTTTTCTAAAAATATGTGATTACAAAAAGTGAAAACTCTGAGAGCTACAGCATTTCTCAATCCCCCTTGGTTACCTCAATGCTTTCCCTAGTCACGACCCAGGAGCTGACAGGCCGCGCTCGTGAATCACTTCTTATCTGATGACAGGCAAAATGAATGAGCTTTTAAGGCACCGTGTAGAGAGTGCACTCTGCGGCTGTCTTGCTGTATTGAGAATCCACTCTTGTACTGTTTATTATTTCACTTAAGTTTTAAGCCGCTCCCTTGGATTCCTCACTCCTCACTGGCCCCCACCCTCTCTCCCCTGCAGCTTCATGACTCAGCGTGATTTGTTTACATCCTGCTCTCTTGCTGACAGGAGGTACGTAACTGGTCTCTTGGCAAATCCCCTTTAATGTTGCAGCAAGTTGGGGTTTTATGATAGTGTTTATTTGGGTCATGAGGCAAGTGGTTGACCTTATACTGGTGGTCATGTAAATGAGGCCTACACATTCCAATACCAGCAGCACACTATCAACTAAATAAACTATCAAAGGGGACATAGGAATTTTTGAGAAAGCATTTCTGCTACCTAGGATACATAAAACATTTTGAGGTTCTTAGTTCACATTTTTGATAAATATTGCTTAAGCCCACCTCTGAAACTTCAATGGGACCTCAAATGCAGGTGGGTCCTACACTATTGCTACCTCTCTTTTGGGGTCTGTACAGACCTCCATATTTCAGGGAGTGAAGGCACCAGCTTCTAAGTACACTGCATTGATTTAAAAACCTGTGAAGGTGGATGGAGTGCAGAAAACCAAAATGGAGGCAGCCACTCCTCCTTACACATGCTAGAAACAATATATGGTTTTGCACATCAAAACTTTTTTGAAAGAAATGAACATAGGTGCACACTGGTATGGCAGCGATATACAGACACATTCCAATATCAGCAGCACACTATCAACTAAAGAAACTATCAAAGGGGACATAGGAATTTTTGAAAAAGCATTTCTGCTATATAGGATACATGAAAAATTTTGAGGTGCTTAGTTCACATTTTTTATCAAAATTGCTTAAGCCACCTCCGAAACATCAACGGGACCTCAAATGCAGGTGGGTCCTACATTACTGTTACCTCTCTTATGGGGCCTGTTCAGACCTCTATATCCTAGATATTAGAAATGCTTTTTCAAAAATTCCTATGTCCCCTTTGACAGTGTCTTTAGTTGATAGTGTGCTACTGATATTGGAATGTGTATGTATATTGCTGCCACACCAGTGTGCACCTATGCTCATTTTTTTCAAAAAAGTTTTTTTGATGTGCAAAACCATATATTGTTTCTAGCTTATGTAAATGAAGCCTAACTGTTTAAGAATGAAGTTATAATCACTGTGTTGTCCTTGACTTGAAATAAATAGATTGTTTTATCTAAAGTTTGGCTTTTCCTCTGATGTTCTATAATGCTGGTGCTAACGTCAACCCCAGAAGAAAAGGCGCAATCTAAAAATGAAGGCTGAGTGTGAAATGAGCTCACTCTTGAATGCAATATCATTATAAAAAGTTCTGGGTCTGAAGAATGCGAACAGATAAGAAAGAACGTGCCTAAGAATTATGATGAACTGCATGCACTGTCTTATCCAGTTAGATGTGTGACATAGTAGATAAAGGTAATCAGTTCTTTACAAAGCCAATGGTCTAATCCTCTGTGCCGTGTCTTCAAAATGCTGCATAAATGCATTTCTATGCCGTGATGGCTTTGTTTTCATTTTTGTACCCTTAAGTCTATGTTTTCTTCAATTCTACCATAGATCAAAAGTGCAAACGTGACTGGTTTTTGAATCAATATGTGCAGTAACTGTGTAAATTCCTTCTCGTACAAACCCAGCTAACATACACTCACCGGCCACTTTATTAGGTACACCTGTCCAACTGCTCGTTAACACTTAATTTCTAATCAGCCAATCACATGGCGGCAACTCAGTGCATTTAGGCATGTAGACATGGTCAAGACAATCTCCTGCAGTTCAAACTGAGCATCAGTATGGGGAAGAAAGGTGATTTGAGTGCCTTTGAACGTGGCATGGTTGTTGGTGCCAGAAGGGCTGGTCTGAGTATTTCAGAAACTGCTGATCTCCTGGGATTTTCACGCACAACCATCTCTAGGGTTTACAGAGAATGGTCCGAAAAAGAAAAAACATCCAGTGAGCGGCAGTCCTGTGGGCGGAAATGCTTGTTGATGCCAGAGGTCAAAGGAGAATGGGCAGACTGGTTCGAGCTGATAGAAAGGCAACAGTGACTCAAATAGCCACCCGTTACAACCAAGGTAGGCAGAAGAGCATCTCTGAACGCACAGTACGGCGAACTTTGAGGCAGATGGGCTACAGCAGCAGAAGACCACACCGGGTGCCACTCCTTTCAGCTAAGAACAGGAAACTGAGGCTCCAATTTGCCCAAGCTCATCGAAATTGGACAGTAGAAGATTGGAAAAACGTTGCCTGGTCTGATGAGTCTCGATTTCTGCTGCGACATTCGGATGGTAGGTCAGAATTTGGCGTCAACAACATGAAGCATGGATCCAGCCTGCCTTGTATCAACGGTTCAGGCTGGTGGTGGTGGTGTCATGGTGTGGGGAATATTTTCTTGGCACTCTTTGGGCCCCTTGGTACAAATTGAGCATCGTTGCAACACCTTGTGGAATCTATGCCACGAAGAATTGAGGCAGTTCTGAAGGCAAAAGGGGGTCCAACCCGTTACTAGCATGGTGTACCTAATAAAGTGGCCGGTGAGTGTACGTGTGCTTCTGAAATCAGTTTCTGGGTCAGGAAGTAGCTATCGGAAAATATAATAGTCAGCCATGTTACTTCTTATGGGCTTAGTCCGTCACCCAGCTACTATTCACCCTTCCTCCATTTGGCTTCAAACTTATCTGTTTGGGCAATTAGGTTCAAGCAAACAACATATTTTTAGTATTCCAGCTGGATGTCCAGGATTTCAGAGAAAGAGTCAACACTCCAATGTAGTGAAAAAAGTAAAATCCAACATTTATTAATTTTTTTTTTTGGTGCCTAGAAATTTTGACATTATTCTGGGTATCTGAGTGCTGCTGAGTCCAAAAATCCCATCTATTTAGCTCTAGCAGGTCTAGTTTCTGAGATGTTGATTACTTGATTCTCCATTGTCCTTGTGATTAATTTGTTTATAAATACATAGGGCCTCATGTATGAAAACTGTCCAGGTGTAAGACTTTCTTTGTTGCACACAGCAACCAATCAGAGCTCCCCTTTCATTTCATATAGTGCACTGGGCAACAAAGAAAGTCTTACACCTAGACAGTTTCGATACATGTGGCCCATAGTGTGTATTATTGAATTTGGTCATGCACATTCATGTTTTTCTCTACTTGTGTTCTTTAAGGGGGTTGAATCATTTCATTAAATGGTCTTCAGAATAAGGGGACAATGAAAACAAGTAACTTTGCAATTGGATGTCATTAGCAAAGCTGTCTTGTATTCATGGTTTTCCTTATCTTCTGTTTCTGTTTACACTGATATCCAGTGCTGGTCGGATCCCTCCTCCTTGCATTTCACTAGCTGAGAGCTCATTTACATTCTGTTCGCCCACGGTCGGCTGTATTCACGGAGCTTGCATTCCTGACTTTCACTCAAAGTAAGGGACCGGCACATTTTCACTCTGCACAGCAAGAAGAAACAGAATAACACTGCAGGGCTTCTATAATCAGGAAACAGCACAATTGTGTGTCGATCCCTGCCTCTCCTGTATAGAACGGAGATCTGTGCCGTTCATAGAAAGCTGGATTCAACTGTAACAAATCTCCAGCTGTGAGAGGAGACAAGATCAGTGCTCAGTCTAGATTGAATGCAACCTGTGGTATGTATACAGCTCTTACAAAATAAGACTGATAGGGAGAGACACAGTGACATGTGGACTCAGACAGAGAGGGGCGTGGGGGGAGTCTCGGGAGCCAGCATGAACAGTGAAGGGGGGATGATGTCACCCAGCTGGAAAGGAAGAAACGCCCCTGCATTTCTAGAGTTGAGAAGCTGAGAGCAGTATGAATCAGCCGAACTAAAGAAGCGATACATCCCCTTTAAATGTTCTGTTTCACATGAATTTCCAACATTTCTTTAGTACAATATTGAGTGCCCACTACTTTCAGCAGCAGATACCTGGTAAGGTGGCAATGCAAGATCTCCAAAGCTAGAGCTGATAGGGGAAAACGGGAGTCATTTTCAGAATCAGTGTCCCCAAACATACTCAAACATGGTTCCAATTTTTTTCTTTTAAGGCACCAAACTGAGTGTTCCCCAGTGTTATTTATTTATTACGTATTTATTCTATGTCATAAGAGCACCATTAGAGTATCAACGTAGCAGAAGTAGCAAGGTTTGGGGCTAATAAGCCCTTCCTCAGGCTGTGGATGGTGAAGTATTGAGAGGTGTAGAACTAGGTTCTGCAGAAGCAGATACCAAAAATGAACTGAGATAGATGAGACTCACCACCATTCCCATGAGGTCCCATCTATCCTAGGTACGCCTATGCTCTGATGGTCCATTTAGGACATGGAATAAATGATTGCTGAATTCCACCTTTTTCTCTAAAGCGCCGACTATGTCTCAGAAATCTCCACTGCATTTGGATGGTGTCAGGAAAGCGTCCCTGTTCTAGGGTCAACGGCCTGACTTGGGGATATATTTGTGATAGTGCGTGCCCCCCAGGGGTATGTAAGGTCAGTCGGATACTATTTCACTGTTAAACCCTGTCCACTCAGGCACAGGAAGACCCAGGTAGTGTGAAAGGATACCCCACTTGCACCCACAACCTTGAACGGCTGTGAGAGATCTGTTTACCTGCATCAGTGAAACAGAACTCTGCCAGCCTGGCAGATTGACACCACTTCCTTGTTAGTTATACACCTGGTCCATTACAGCTGTATATCGGCCAGGGACCTGCCCGGTAGCATTATATTTGAGACCGAAAACACGGACTGTGGTTCGTGGATCGAGAATAAAAGAATAGCTCAGGATCAAATTTTATATATTTAATCACCTTAAGGGCACTCTTGACAAACAATACATACACTGGTCAGAGGTGCAAATACAAATAGGGCGAAATGTATGATTTCTGGCGCCCAGACGCCAATTTTAATGCACATAAAAGTAGTGAAAAATGCGCCTGAATCTATGAACCTGGTCTACTGCGGGTAATAAATCAGGCGCATTCTAGCGCAAAAGCAACACTTCTGACTGGTTAAAGATTTAACAGGGTATCCTTAGCCTAGGTTTCTATTGGGGTTGCCCTTATTGGGGTGGCTAACCCAAATCTTGTTGGATAGTCAGTTAGGTTATGGGCTATGGATTTTATAGGGTAATTGTAGTCATTTTATTGCAGATCAATAAGTTATTTTCTAGCATCTAGTCTAAGGTAAATATAATTTAGTACTTTCTGAGTTATTTCCATTTGTGATATTTACCTAGCATTGATATTTTGGAGGTTTGTTCTTACCTCTTTATCGTTTAAAACACGTCTTTTTTTAATAAACAAAGTGGGGCACATTTAAAGGGAACCTGTCACGTAGGTAACGCCACCATTGCTGAGAGCAGACATGCTGTTTCCAGTGCTGTGTTCCTCAGTCTGTAAGAAGCAGCAGTTTCAGAGCTTTTAATGCTCAAATTTTGCAGTTTGCAGCCTGTTCTACCAGAGATAAGTCCAGCTTATAAGAGAGTGGGTTTTGCCCCACCCATATGTGGCTAGTCCCTTCCACCCACAGCTGATTCTACCTTTAGAAACCTGTCAATAAACAGCGTGTGGGAGGAGCTAGCAATGGGTGGGCGAGGCTAACACCTGCTCATGAATGCACTGGACTCCTCTCTGGCAGAACAAACTGCAAACTGCCAGATTTCAGCATTAAAAGCTCTGAAACTGCTGCATCTTACAGAATAAGGGACACAGCACTGGGAACAGCAGGTCTGTCACTAGCTTGTGCTGTCTTCAGCAAGGGGGGTATAACCTATATGACAGGTTCCCTTTAAGACAATTGTGCCAAAATTCCGGTGCAATTTATAGCAAAAATGCTTTACACCGCATTTATGTGTTAGAATCAGCTTGTAGACACTTCTGTGCCTCATCCGAGAAAAAGGCCGTGGTCTTGGTAAAAGGGGCAGGGCTTAGTGTCTGCAACGGTGAGCCAAAATTGTGGCCGCAATTAGTGGCATAGAGTAAGCCAACTAATAGAAGGTGTAACCATTAACTAGACAATCTAAACCCGCACCAGATTTATCAATACTATGATAAACTGTAAGACAATCTAGTTTAACTTTACACTATCTAAGAGTTACACAGTATTGATAAATCTTCCCCAATGTTTTTCTGAAAGAAATTTTTTTCATGGATGTCAGTTTTTTTATCAAGTCTTCCCATAGTCCTCGGGTTTTGTTCCATGCACCTCAGATTGGAGCTTGATGCAGTTGCTTAAAATTTAATTATAATATCATGGAGTAAGCTGTGCTTCCAGTTCTATTGTTTCTAAAGGTTGAGCTTGTTTGGTTGCTACAGCCAATGGGACCAGTTTTTTTCTCTTAGACAGTTTCGATAAATGAGGCTTGATGAATAAAACAAAGATGAAACATTTTGTTTCTTACTAGCGCATTTTGAGCCATGTCAGTCACCGGGGTGCCCCGGCATTAGTGCAATGTAAATAACTCAACCTCTTGAAAAGCAAGTTAAAATATGAATTTTATTATTCATTTGCAATGCATCATACGCTGTTTGTTATCTCTTCAGATGCCCAATAAAATGGATTATGTGCATGTGAACTCTATGAACCTGGCATTTTGTGGTGTCAATTAGTAGGAATTTAGATAAACCTATTCCACCATCTCCTTCCCCAACTGTCTGATAGAGTGACACGGCCATTCGTCTTTATCACAGGCCATAGAATATCCAGCTCGTGTACCGTGCCTCCCCGCACAACACCGCCACTACTTTGTACAGTAAGCGATTTGTCTATAAACCTTTTCCCATTACCTCCATAGCCTTTTTCAATAATGATTTTGAGCTGGAAAATGATTTGTACATTCCCGCTAGTAATATTCACATCGATCACAGAAAATTCCATTTGAATTGCTCAGGAATACACCATAAATGGTTTCTGTGAATTATGACCCCTCTGCTTCTTCTAGAGCATCTAGATTATTTAAACAGTTGGTAATTTGAGCCATTTGTAGATTTGCAATTTATTCTCTGCTCCTCATAGAACAATGTTCTTATCAGAATAAAAATCTGTCCTTTCTGGTAAAACAGATTAGGTAAAAGAGCGTATGATTAACATAGAATGCTAAAAATAGGAGGCACCCAATCGATTAAGCAAGGGGTACAGTAATGTCTCAAATATACAGTAGAACATTGAAAAAAGCTTATTCTTTTTAAAGCAGATCTATTAGGTCTTTTATGTTACCCCATGTGAGGACAGAGATGCAGATACTGATCTCAGAGGTAGATATGATTCAGAATTTCATGTATAAAATTGTCTGAAAGCTCTCTCCTCTCACTCATAAGGAAAGCTTATGAGTCTTGCTCCCTTCGGCCTGCTTTCACTGCACTCTTATATCAAAAAGCTGTGAGTCTTTCATCCTCCACTCGCGCATAGCAAAAGGCTGTGAGCCACACTTCCTCCACCCTCTAATAGTGAAAGGCTGTGAGCCCCACTTCCTCCGCCCCCTAATAGTGAAAGGATGTGAGCCCCACTTCCTCCACCCTCTAATAGTGAAAGGATGTGAGCCCCACTTCCTCCACCCCCTAATAGTGAAAGGCTGTGAGCCCCACTTCCTCCGCCCTCTTATAGTGAAGGCTTTGAGCCCCACTTCTTTCACCCTCTAATAGTGAAAGGCTGTGAGCCCCACTTCCTCCACCCTCTTATAGTGAAAGGCTGTGAGCCCCACTTCCTCTACCCTCTTATAGTGAAAGGCTGTGAGCCCCACTTCCTCTACCCTCTTATAGTGAAAGGCTTTGAGCCCCACTTCTTTCGCCCTGTAATAGTGAGTCTGTGAGCCCCACTTCTTTCGCCCTCTAATAGTGAAAGGCTGTGAGCCCCACTTTCTCCGCCCTCTAATAGTGAAAGGCTGTGATCCCCACTTCCTCCGCCCTCTTATAGTGAAAGTCTGTGAGCCCCACTTCCTCCGCCCTCTAATAGTGAAAGGCTGTGATCCCCAACTTCCTCGCCCTTTCTAAGGCTGTGAGTCCTTTCCTTGCCCTATATGAAAGATGTGAGCCCACTTCCTCCCCTTAATAGTGAAGGTGTGAGCCCACTTCCTCCGCCCTTCTATTCTAAAGGCTGTGGCCCCATTCCTCGCCCCTAATCATAGTGAAAGCCAGTGAGTTCTGCTTCAACTACCCTTTTATGGAGATAGCCTGTAAGTCCTGCTTGCTCCATCCTCTCATTGAAAAACCATGTGAGTCAAGCTTGTTTTGGGCTCTCATACAGAAAGAGTCTTCCCTCACTGTATTATGATAAAAGCCTGTGAGTCTTGCCTTCTCTTTCTTTGTCCTCTCATAGAGAAAGACTGTGAGTCCATCTTTCCATGCCAACAGATAGTGATTGTCAGCTATACATATGTAAGCGTTGTACCGAGATGGGCTTCCCAGGATACAGCTAAGACACAGTTGAGAGAAACAACTCCAACACCAGTTCAGACCAATGAATATTTTTACTGGAGTCTGAATAAAAAGGTATTATCTGGATACCACCAGAACATGCACATATAGATACAAACTGGGATCCTTGTGCTATGTGGCAAGCCGCCGTACAATATCCTCTGGACTCACCAAGGTTTTACCTATCAGCGGACTCAGAAAATCTGACCTCATTAAAACCTTGCTTAAAGGGGTTGTCTCGCGACAATGATTGGGTTTTAATTAAAAGATCTTTACAAAACAAGCAGCTTTGCAATATATGTTCATTACAAATGTCCTACTGATTTTTAGTTATCCCTGGTAGTAGCTGTGCATCAGCTCCTCAAATCACTATAGCCACCGACCTGTTGATTTTTCTCTCACTGGCTCCCAGTGCTGGTGAGGTCAGCAGCTTCTTAATGCAGGTCGGAGCACAGAGCCCCTCCTGCACAGTATGAGGCCACTTGTGATGCTTCTGTAGGGAAGGGAGGGCTCAACTCCTGGCTTCTGTGGCTGTGTAGCTGTGCTGCCTGGATTAACTCCGTGTGTGCCTGCTCCCTCCTACTCTCTACACAGATTGAGGAGAGCAGAGGTGAGGCTGATCTGTAGTCAGTAGATGTGACAGCAGTGAAGTGTGTTACTATAATCACCATGTGTCTGTGGAGCTTTGACTATACTAATAGAACAGATCAGGGGGGCATGTAAACGGTTCATATCCCTCCCTGCTCTGCTGTATTAGTGACACATTGTGATTATAGTAACACACTTCACAGCTGCCCTGTGTCTGTTCTGATGGGGGACAGCACAGAACAGGCTTTGTTTGTTGTTGCTTGAGATGTCCCTGGAGATCTGTAGTAACACTTACATCCCCCCTGCTGTATTAGCATACAAAGCTCCACAGACTTCTCTGCACAGTGCAGCTGATTCAGAGGTAAGCAGCAGATGTAGGCAGGCACGCACAGGGTTAACCCTGGCAGCAAACCCCCTCGCCCTCACCTGCTGTATAGAAGTTAATGCAGTCGGAGGAGGAAAGCTGTCTGTGTGCTGTCTGCTACTCTGGATTTCCATGATCTAGGATGGGCACAGTAAGGTTTATTACTTCTTTCATCCACTGTAGTTAGTGGATGAGGTACAACTTTCAGCAGGAGGCATAGGGCAGTAAACTCTCATGTAGTTTGAATAGAACACGATCCCAATGCTAAGTCTGAATGACTGAGAGTAAGGATCGGGAGCAAGCACCAGGGTGATGACGTAGCTGCAGGAAGAGGGGAAAGGGGAGGAGAAGAGGCAGACAAGAAGCACGCCCCTGAATTAAAAAATTCTATGGTGCCAGACACACTGAGGTAGGCTGAAAACCTATAGTGAGACAACCCCTTTAACTGGAACGATATTGTGGATGTGTATTTCAGGGGTGCGCTCACGGTGACGCATAAGGGTTTACAAACCTAGGAAAGTTCCTGCGGTTCCCAGATCACCATTAAGCAAATAAAGGTCTCCCCAACAAAAGCAACTAACAAAATTAACCACACCGGTGTAGGACTTGTTTCACAGTCTCACGCGGATGTTATTTCCAGAAATGTTCTAGATAAGACCCTAACTAATCTGTCTACAGTCCTAACCAATGTCTCTATCTGGCTGGTGTGCACGCTCACCGGGCCCTGGTTTTTCCTTGGTCAAATTCTGATCACAGTTTTCAGATGGTGTTTCCTTCTGTCAACATCTGATGTCGCAGATGACGTTCACTCCACTCTAACACTTCTCCTCTAACCGTGATAAGACAGCAGATAACTCCCTGTGATCTCCACAGGTTTCAGCCACCAGTGTACACACCCACAACTGTACTTCTGATTAGCAGGAAAGTTCCTGAGAGAGAGTAACGGTGTGTTTCTCTTGCAGCTTTGTTGATCTTCTCTCTCTGACACTCTGACTCACTCTCTCACAGGCCGAGCAGCTAACAGAGTAGTTACTCAGCGGCCAAAACAGCATCAAAAACTTGCCTGAAACACGCTTCTTCAGAAGAGGTTTTAGATACATTTCTCTGCACATTTTTAACGTGTTTTTGGACGAAGTTTTGGATGAGGTTTTCAACACTGTTTTCACCAATACAAATTAATATGTCAGGGCAAAAAACGCGCTCAAAAATGCTAAAAAACATGTAAAAAACACGTCAAAATCACGCCTAGAAACATGTCTAAAAACGCACCGAGGTTTTGGACAAGGTTTTCAAGCTTTCCATTGATTCCTATCCTTTCAGTGCTGAAAACACTTTAACAATCGACGTGACACTTCTTTTTCAGTGCCCAAAACCACTACCAAAGTAGCACAGAAAATGTGCAGAAAAACCTTTTTGTGTGAACGCTGTTTTACTCCTATGAAAATGAACTACGGGCATTTTGGAGGCTTTTTTATGCTGTTTTGGGAGCGGAAATGCTCCAAAAACAGCGTCAAAATCAGCCGTGTGAACATACCCTTAAAAAAATAGCTACACATGTATCAACTTCCTGGAACTCACCATGAAAGCGGTTTCCCAAAGCTAAGTAAAAATCTGTTTGGTAGCTGTGACAGTATTCATTATGGTTGTGAACCAACAGAAATAATATTTTCAGCCACCTGAAAAGGATTCATATTTACCAGCATTTATGTTTTTATGGACTTTTAGGAAATTGTCTTCACAATAACCTTCTCTGACCAAAGCACTTGAAAGGGGTTTAGCCACAAAGGCATTTAATTTCCTGCTTCAGCTTTAAACGTGTTCAAAAGGGGGCGTGTATGATTTGTTTGAACTTTAAATTATGTGACCCAGCAGGCTTGACATCACCATGCCTTTCCCCACAGTGTGCTTCAGCTAGTCAAACAAAATTCTGCTTATGTAAAGAGCTGTAGCTGAGTGGTTAGCACTTCTGGCTTCCAACATAAGGGCCCTAGGTTCAAATCCCTGCAAGAGCCAAACATGCAAGGTTTCTTTTTATTTATTTGCACTGTCTAATTACTAAGGAGTACAGGAGGATAGGAGTAGAATGACAGCACCTGGGTTTGAACACTCACTTAGCATTGAGTGTGTTTGATTTTTTTAAGCAGGGAAGAGACTGACAGTATCTGCCTTAGAGGAAAGGTGATGTCTGAACATTTGCGGCATGAACTGAGTAGCTCTTGTTACTGGTCGCATCCCCTAGAGGGAAGCTATACACTATGGATCACTAAGGGAGCAACTAAAAACAAAAGCTACAGAATTTTTAATAATGTGTTGAAAATGTTTATAATTTAATTTGCAAGCTTGCCATGTCAATATTACTTTGTGGTAAAAACCCTTTAAAACTATTGTCACTAAAAGGAGATAAAGAAGGACATCATGTGTAGGAGATATTTGTGAAGGTTTTGCAGATACAAGTTGTTTATATAGTGAATGACTTCAAGGTCAAGAGGGACAGGAATAGGAAATATAATTAACAGATGGCCTTTGTGGATGCGACCTATTCAATAGGTGTCACGCTACACAGTGCTGTTATAGTTATTCAATGTTAACATCTTAACCCACATCAGAATAAATATTTTATAAATGTCTCCACCCTACAATTATATTTTTTTTCCTCTTAGCAATCTAAAATTCACACCTTTATTATCTTCACATCAACAGGGCCATAAGCTAAAAGGGTGTTCCCATCAAATTGATTAGCTTTAAACATATATGCAAAGTGAAATAAAGAATATTACAAAATACATCACTGTTCTAATTTTGCTTCATTTCAGAATTATAGCAATTCTTGAGGTGTCTTATCAGCAGCACAGGAGCTTGTTTATGTTTCTTACTGACAAACATTAACCATGTAGAGATCTCTAGGCTTAGTCCCTGCTTTTAAAACCCCTCAATCATCAATGTCCCTCTTACAGACTCAGTTAGGAACAGCAGAGCTGAAGTGTCAATCACTGCTGCTCACAGCCGGAACAGGAAGTGGGAGCCTGAAGCTGGCTGTGAACAGCAGGTTCTGTAAAACAGCCAGATGGGAAAACCCCTTTAACTGGAGACTGAAGTAACATATGGCCCAGATGTCAGATGGAGCCCATTGGCCCCTGTACCACATTCAAAGATACCAATACTATAGGTAGAACAAAATGGTTGGAGAGCCCTGGTATAGGTTTAATGTCACAGTTGTTTTTTTTTTTTACATGACAAGTTGTATATTTTATACAGGCCTTTCACTTTAAAAAATTATTTTTATTACATATGTATTGTTCCTCTTAACAAAGATAATGTTATTTTTTTAACAATACTTTATTTTGTAACGTAGATTTTTTTTTTTACTTCTTTTTCCAACATAGGAAGTTTTTTTAATAAAATATTCTGAAATACTTATTCATTCCAGTATAGTTACTACAGACATGTTAGGATATATTACTGATATATTCTATTCTATAGGGGGTGGGCCAGGGGTCTGCAACGTCGGCTCTCCAGCTGTTGGGAAACTACATCTCCCATCATGTCCACTGTTATAGATTATATAAATGCATGATGGGAGTTGTAGTTTCCCAACAGCTGGAGAGCCGGCGTTGCAGACCCCTGGGGTAGGCAATGGACAATCCAAGCATTGCTGACTGGGATAAACAGTAACAATCTTCTCCACTCATGGTTCTATAGTGGAAGTCCAGCACATATTATGTTCTTCCAGGTGCTCTTGGTCGGAGGTTCATACTTCTGCTTTACAGGATATAATACTACATATATGTAGGAATTTAACATGAACAAAAAGAAAAAATTCCATAGAGGTTGTAGAGGAGGGACCCTTAGAAAAGAAAGAATGTCTAAGACCAAAAACATAGCCCCTGCACTAGATAAGATCACATTACTTGATAGGGGAATCTTCAATTTATCTGATCATACCCTCACAGAATCAGAAATGTCACTTTTGGAAAAAGGGCTATTCTTTTGCCCAACGAACAACAAAATCAATCACTTTGAATTATTCCTAGACATTCATCACTTCATACGCAAACTCACACTCAAACGTCACTTTCTGATCAATCCTCTTCCACAAATAGAACCAACTACTCCCACTAGTTATAAATTTAATTTGAAAACTAAGTCTAATTTCTACCCTACAAACTCTCAGGGACACCTGCTAAAAACTTTTCAAGATCTAGTGTTGACCGATATACAAAAAATTCAACCATCTAGGAGCAACCCCAATATATCCATTGAAGAATCTCGGGCAATAAAACCCAAAAGGGAAAAATAGAGACTTAGTGATCCCCCCAGAGACAAAGGGTGTGGCATTGTTTTAATTAAATTATTCTGATTATCATAAGGAATCCTTGAACATATTATCGGACAGTTCTTTTTTTTTTTTTTTTTTTTTTTACAGTATTTGTTCTTCTGATCCATGGGTCAAATTACAGAAGGAGTTACACAATTTGGTTCAATTTGCTTTCTCTGAAGGTCTTATAGACATTAAAACAAAGCAGTTTCTGTACATCAAGGAACCCAGCACACCATTCTTTTATTATTTACCCAAATTACATAAGAGTACAATTGTCCACCAGGCGTCCAATTATCTCGGGGAGTAAATTCTCCCACAAGCAACATATCACATTTTGTGGATTTACACCTCCAACAATTACGTTACAAAATTGGAGAGTTATTAAGGATTCGGTCACCTAATTTCCATTCTATCTTCCCTAAAAATCTGAAGAACATTATACTTTTTTTAACATTGGACGTTTCCTCCTTATTACTAATATAGAACATAAATTTGGGCATTACTTGTGTCAAAAATTTGTTAGACCTTGACAATTCGATTACAGAACCCTACAGAAATTTCTTACATATATGTCTTAGATATGTCCTTGAAAATAATTTTTTTGAATACAACAGTGCCACCTACTGGCAGGTAAGAGGTACCGCACTGGGCACAAAATTAGCGCCCGCCTCTGCTAATCTCGTCATGGGCCTTTTTGAAAATAGATACATTTATTCGTGCCAACATTATGATTATATCTTTTTATATAAAAGATACATTGACGATGTGTTTATTATCGGGCAAGGTCCCAAGGAGGCAATAACACCTTTTATTAATCATATTAACAGTAACAGTTTTGGTATCTCATTCACTTTTTCTGATAATTCCAATGAGATAGACTTCTTAGATCTAAAAATTTCACATCGTTCAGGTCAATTTATTACATCTAATTACTTTAAATCTGTTGACACTAATAGCTTCATCACCTTCAGCAGTGCATACCATAAACCGTGGCTTCGTAATATCCCCTATGGCCAGTTGAAAAGAATACGCAGGAATTGTACAGATACAAATACTTTTGAAACTCAAGCTAAGGTCCTACAAGATAGATTTAAAGAAAAAAAATATCTATCTACTCTATTAACAGACGCCTTTGTAAGAACTCGAGCACTAAAACAGAAAGATTGTTTAGAAAAAAAGCTTATTTTAAAAACTGTAGATAAAATCTCTGACCACTCAGTTATTACCCAATACAACTCCTCACATGGAGAAATTAAAAAAGTTCTAAAAAAACATTGGCATCTTATTCAAAGTGACCCAGTTCTGGGTTCAACAGTTCCCAACCAACCGGGCTTGATATTCAGGAGAGCTCCCAATTTAACGGGCATATTGGCCCCCAGTAAGATCAAAAACAGGGAAGTCAATAATAGCGACCCCATTATTCCCAAAGGTAGCTTTCCATGTAAGTCTAGAGGTTGTCTTTGCTGTAACAGTATCGTTGTAACATCTACTGTTATATCCAATATTACGAAAGAGG
Organism: Phyllomedusa bahiana; assembly: GCA_025379985.1. NCBI lineage: Eukaryota > Metazoa > Chordata > Amphibia > Anura > Hylidae > Phyllomedusa > Phyllomedusa bahiana. The sequence goes on from JAODAL010019092.1 coordinate 60,720, forward strand.
AATTTTCTATCAACTTTCCCTTGTCATGCAAGTCACAATATGTAATATATGTAATTACTTGTACTTGCAAGTTACAATATGTGGGCCATACAATCTGCCCGTTAAGGGTGAGATTAAGTGGCCACCGTTGTAGTATCAAAAAGGGAGACTTAAAACAGAGCGTAGCAAGACACTTTAATGAAGCACATACACGTAATTTTTCGGACTTATCTGTTACTCCAATTGATATGATTCCCCAAGATATTTCTAACAGATTTCAGCAACTTCAACGACGCGAACTGTTTTGGATGTACCGCCTTCATACGATACATCCACAGGGACTCAACGACATCGTTGAATTAATCCGCTAAATAGACAATTATTAAAGTCAGAGTCTCTGAGTATAATTTATAAATTGTCATCCACTTAACACAGTCTCGTCTTAACCTAAATATAATTTTAACATTAGGTTGTTACACTAGTTAATCCATTAATATTTCCTGTAAGGTGCTTTTGGCATAATTCAAACATAGAGGAAGTTATACACACTTGTAGGCTACCTATACTTTGGTATATATAAATGTATTGATGTCTCTTCACATTTTAGTAGACCCATAATATTTTCCGAGGTTGCACCATTTCATCCAAATCACGATGTACTATTAAATTGATTAATCAACTTCCATTACAACTCATTATTGAGAAAAAAATTTTTTTTTAAATTAGTGAGTAATATGAACACACTGGAAGAGATACAAATGGAGATTAGCAGAGTGCATCTCGAATATTAAAATCTTTTAATTAGTTCCTTTATATATTTTTACCGATATGTATTGCTCTCCAATTTTGTCCAACGTCTGATGTTTTTAACAACACTTGCTTCTTTATATATTGACTCATTTTCATATACTTTGCAGATGAACTCTTAATAGTGTTCACACAGTGCGGTTTTAGTCTGCCCGCCACCGCATCTTATTCAAACCGCAGTCACTGACAACCCAGAAACTTTATGATCAGATAAAATTCCTTCATCATATAGAGTAGGGTTTTAATACCACACTCTATGGATTCTCCGAACTAAGACAGCGCAACAATTCATTCGGTTTTAAATTCTAACATTATTTGGCATGATTTCTATTTCATATGAGCAAATCTCATTCATTCATTCAACGTCCTCACTAGTGAACACACATTCCGAGCTGTCTTGGTTTTTAACTATACAGAGTAATGGTGATAAACACACAGACACTTTGCTAGTTAGGAATCCTTTCCGCTTATCATCAAGCTACTTGGATGATTGACAGATAGAGGGTCCATCCAGAGTGTACGTTACTTAACCGAGATCTCATTGTTTTGTAACATCTAAGATACATGGTTGCAAGTGGGTTCAACGTCACTTTACCTGCATGTTGCTCTCTATTTAAACTCGCTGTAAACTCTGTTCATTACGTACCCCTGTGGAAGCGTGGATTTGCCACGCGAAACGCGTTGGGTTGAAGGAATTACTAAATTTTCCAATGTCCTTATGACATGGATTTTTATGTCTCCTTTTAATAAATTTTAATATGTAACATTATTTACCTTTGGCACCCATTGTATACGAGCGCCGCGATCCTAATTTTTTCTTGTACCTATATGTACATGTGTATATATACCAAATAAAAATACAATATAACAAATTATTTAATATCAAGTGCTTTTTAACTCCTTAACGACCGCCCACCGTCTGTGACGTCGGGCATTTCAGGTCATTCGTCTGCAGCTCCCCGGTGCTTTAACCCTTTGATTGCGGTGGATCATCACTGCAGCGCAATCAAAAGGTTTCCCTGCTCTGTCAGGAGATCGGTACTCTAGGTGACCCGACAGAGCCCGGGGAATGGCTGCACAGTCAGCCCTGAGGACCTAGAGTGGCCCAAGGGCTGTCTGTGTAAGAAGGCAGTGATCAGGGCAGACTGTGAGCTGTCCTGATCACTGTCTGTGTCAGACCGACACAGATTATAATGTATTAGCATATATGAATATGCTAATACATTACTAAGTGGGAAAAAGAAGAAAAAAAGTAAAACAGTTTTCCATACAGGGGATTTAAAAAAAAAAGTAAAAAACATAAAAAGTGTAAAAAAAAAAAGAATAAAATAAATAATAAATAACACATACATTACACACAAAATAAACCCTACACATATTAGGTATCCATACAACTGTAATATCCTATAGAATTAATCTAACAAGTTATTAAGTGTAGTGTTGAGCGATTATAATCGACAAAGTTGAAATCGGCACGGTTTTTATGTTGATCGGAATTTTCCGCTCACGCGATAAATTAGGTAAATCTTTGCATAAACTATAAAATATCCCCATTTTCGGCGCTTCCTGTCAATTATGGCGTCCAGCAAATCAGCTTAGAGAATAGAGCAGGTGAGCTGGAGTGTGGCAACGTCATGATGGATGTGTATGGTTTGTGATTGCTAGAAAAATCACATGACCTCGTTTTACATAGAACAGCCCTTCCTGTTTCAGCAATCAGTGTGAGGTCGTGTCTCATAAGATCAGGACGTGTAAGTTAGGCTTTCTCCCTCATACAGCTCAGCGACACAATTCCTCTTGTTCACACAGACAACTATTTTTAGCTGTGAACATTAGAACATAGTAGATTAGAGAATTTCAGTTTTTAGTTAGTTAGCTGAGACTTTGAAAGAAGCATCTAGCCGCTGTACAGCCGCGAGGGAAAGGGGGTGTTGGGGGGCGTTGCGAACACAGACAGACAGCAGGCTTTAGAAAGGAGATGGTATATTGTGTAGTCCAGACTGCTTGAATCTGCATGAAATGGCTTTTTATTACCAGTTTTTGGTCATTTTTTGGGGAAATAGTACCTTGTATTTTGTGCAGCCCTGTACATTTTTTTTTTTTTTTTTTTTTTTTTTTTTTTTTTTATTTTTTTTTTATTAATATTATATACAGAACTTTTCTAGTAACTGCAGGTGTATTTGATAGTGCAAAACCCACCTATTAATTATCCGTACACATTATAATTAGATTTTTTTCACTTTTGAGCAGCCCAGTTTTATTCAAAGAACCCACTTTGTAACTTACAATAGATACAGAACTTTTCTAGTCAACGCAGGTGTATTCATAGGTGCAAAAACCACCTTTTATTATCCGTACACAATTAAATAGGTTTTTTCACTTTGGCGCAGGCCATTTTTGTTGAAAGACCCCTCTTGTCTTGATATACCATACAGAAATTTGCTAGTAATTGCTGATGTAATTTCATAGGTGCAAAAACCACCTATTATCATACACAATTAATTACGGTGGTATTTTCACTTTGGATCAGCCAGTTTGTTCAAACACCCACTTGTACGTACAATTGGATACAGACCTTTTCTAGTCACCGCAGGTGTATTTCCTTAGGTGGCAAAACCCACCTTTATTAGCCGAATCCACGGCCCTAGTTTTTTTTCAAATAGCCACGTTGTACGAAATACTGAAAGAAAAATTTTTCTAGCAACTGATTTTCTCGTTTGTCATTGCTGCAAAAAAATGCTGCAATTTCTCATCCGTGTAACTTCTGAATAGTTTTATTGCGCTCGGCTGAATCTAGTCTGGGCACAGATAGCGCACTTGTATGATAGTTTGTTTAAAACTATCAATTCCTAGTCCCTACTGGGCAAGTTGTAAATCCCTGGACGAAAGAAGAACACTGTAGATTTTGTCTACGTTCTTCCACCAGACCGTAAGACCAGATTTCACAGGTATTCGCAAGAAACCTTTCAGTTTCTAATCCTAGTTGGCTGTAGGAAATTATAGGGATTTAAGAATAGCTTTTATTTATGTACCCGCCTGAAATCTACAGCGCCCTGGAATCAAAATAAATGATAATAATAATAATAATAATAATAATAATAATGTGCCGTCTTTTAATAAGAGACTGTCAAAAACTCTTCCATACTTTCTTACATTTTTATCTTTCTGAACATGGAGCAAAATGCAGGTGGTAAGTCGAGCAAGAGGGTAAAGGACATGGATGGTAGAGGTACGAGAGAAGGTGCTTCCTTCCAGTTCTGGCGACAACACGCAAGCCAGCCGGACTCGTCGGTTTTGCAGGACCGTCGGCCTGTTCACGCTGGGACAGGCCCTGTGAATCCTCAGTAACGAACAGCGTCGCCAATCTGTTCTTCATGGTTAATGCAACCTGCATTCAGCATTCTTACCTCCTCCGTCCTCACCAGTCACGCCACAAATGTCTCATCAGATCGTCAGCTCCGTCCAACATGAACGAAGCAGCGCAAATGTCCACTCGTGTACCCGACCACAGTGGATAATCCCTTTTCTGAAGAACTCTCTTTGATGACAAAATCGGTTGGGTCAGAAGGCATGTTTAAAAGATCAAGAGGCCAAAAGATAAATTTTGTCTAGCTCTACGCCCAGTTACTGATCATCAGAGTAGGGAGAAGGAAGCCGTCAATCGGCAAAAATCCCGGGCGGTCGGCAACGCCTTGCAGTGCCTGTTTGCTTGAAGCCCGCAGCTCCTGGATGCAGAATGTCAGGAAGACGAAGTAACCTGTGTTGATGATGAGATGACGACATTGCAGATCCAACGTGGTCCTTTTCACAAAATTTGCTAGCGAGCGCTTCAAAAATCACTGACACAGAGAAGATGAGGAGTAGTGTCAGTACGGGTCCCACCTCAAAAAGGTGAGGGCGGTCGCAGAAGTACCGCTGGGGGGAAGGATGATTCCGCCACCCACGATCAGCGGAAACCACCGCTCCTCCTTTTGCTTCGAAGGTCCAGAACCCTCTAAGCCTGGCCTTTTTCGAGCAAGCCCTCTGATTCACCCAGCGATGTCATATGCCGCCTATGCCTAAACACATCAGTAGAGGCAAGAATCTAGGTGTATAACCACCACAAACCATGTCTAACACATCAGCGATGCATGATTTAAAGGGAGGCAACACTTGGCCAAAAAAGGCCAACCCGATGCCAGGCTTCCAACCACTGTCACACCCTCCGTCTCCGCCTCCTCCTCCTCTGCCACCATCAAGCGTTCCTCAGCTGCCCATTCTCTCAGAGTCATGATCAGGGAATCAGCCACCGCTTCAGCCTCCATCGTCGCCCGAGTACCACCAGCAGCACCACCAGAGACCCATCCTACCCATTCTCCTTCCACCGATTTGATGACCTGCACGCCGTACAGTGGCCAGTGAAGCAGCCAGCCTTCTGTCTTCCAGTTTGGGAGCAAGAAGAAACACTTTAACCCAACCATCCCAAAGCCAAAAGTCTAAATGTCGGCATTGCCAGGCTTATGGCCTTGAAATGTTGCCTTTCCGTCTGGTTGACACAGATGGGTTCCGCCACTTCAAGCTCTTGCTGCCCCAATACCAGATGCCGAGCAGAGCATTTTCTTTCCAAAAAAGCCGTCCCTGCCCTGCCAGCCACATGCCATCTAAAATTTCAAGCGCGTTGTAACCCACCCCACCCACCCCCCCTCCTGCATCTGTGTCTGGAAATGTCCATCTGACCACCGACACAGGGACTAGTAAGCACGCCAAGGCCGCTATTCTCTGTGAACAGCTCACAGGGTGAGCTGTTTGATGTCTCTGGTGGGTGATGGTGGCTCTTCATGCCGGCGCACGCTCTTCAAAACCGCAGGTTTCTTCCCCCCAAGTCCTCTGTTGGCATCACGTGCTCAGAGAAACCAGGCCATGTTTAAATTAATCTGTCCTTGGAGACTGTCCACGACACAGGTCAGGAGCTGTGGGACGGCTCTCCGCAACGAGACCGAGCACTGGCCTGGGTGACAAGACCCTTGTTCCCGGCAAGGAGGTGTCCAATAACGGTCGAATATCTGCTGGCCGCCCTTAAGATCGGTAGCTGGAGCACATCCCTTGCATGGCACATGTCATGAACCTTGTCGTCCAGAAATTATTCTAAAGCGCTACCCGGTCTGGACTGCCTTCAGAGGAAGGCTCGAGGTCTGAGTTCGCACTCCGCCGTTCGCACCCTGCTTCGTCCGCTTGGCTGCGTTGCAGCGTCGCTCGGCCTCCCTGTCAACCGTCTCAACACACGGGAATTGCCACCCTCCACAGGCTCCCAGCGATTGTGCAGGAAAAAAAAGGGAAACAGAGCAATGCCATTACGCAGTACGAAGTGACACAAGGCCTGACAAGCAGCGGTCGGACCTCGGTGTGAGCCACACGCGAGTGGGGGCAGGTGAAAGAGCTTCTGCACCATCCTTGCCAGTTTTTTGAAGAAGCCACCAAAATGGTCTGTGCGGACAATGCCTTATCAGTCATGAGCATTGTGTGATCTAGTTCTGGAACATCGTTGGACACTCTGAAACATCAGGCCCGCTAGCGCCGGAGGAGGAACGGACACAGATCGTGACACTGAGACCGTTCTCCTCCGTCGAATCCACAAGCCCAAGTTACACAATTTTATCGGTCTTCATTAGGCAGTTGTTAGGGGTCCAGGGCGAGTGCAAGGCGGGGCACCTCAGCTCTCAGGTGCTTCATCTGAGGCCAAGTCAGGGCTGTGTTGAAGTTGGACGGAGAAGCGGAGAGGAGGGGTTATCCTGACACCGATGTTACCGACGCCTGCCTTGGAAAGAGTGCAAATTTGAGGCAGGAGGAGGAATATGGAGGAAGATCAGTTTGCTAGTGCCCTCTACCCAGAGCTTGGAAAATCAAGGCTCCCATCATTCACATGAGTCTTGGATGCTCCATTTCCTCCTCCACATGATCCTCCTATTAAGCCATCAAAATGAACAACAGATATGAGACCACCCTCCTGGATCCCCGGTACAAAACAAAACTCAGCACTTTCCTTCCATCCACCCAAATAGAGAGTAAATGCATGAAATGGAGATCTTGCTGATTGATTCAACTGGAGATACATTCTGTTTTCGTCTGCTTCACGTTCTTCAAATGTCACGGTGGAACAACTCGAGCGATGTGACCGCATTAATAGTGCCAAGTAGCCGTAGCGGCAGCACAGCAGCAACAATGTGGCAGAAGCCTAATGGGTAACCTCTGGCAATCTTTATTTACCCCCTCACCCAACTCATGTAATGCAGGGCACACATACATCACACAGAGACCAGCTTAAGAACATGGTGCACGACTATCTGCGTCCAACACCGATGTTTTTTGGATGTGTTTTACGGCCCCAATCGACATCTGGGTATCCAAAATGGATGAAATGGCTCAAGCTCGCTCGCCACGCCATAGAGGTGTTGTCCTGCCAGCAGCAGCGTCATATCTGAGCGCCATCAGCACAGCTGGAGGAGTCCATTACAGACTAACCGCATCCAGCTTTCCATAAAGAGGATAATGGGATCGTTGACTTTCATCCAGATGAATCAAGCATGGATCTCTGATGATGTTGTGCCCCAATTGCCGAGGTCACCGATTAGTTGCCGGTCTACATCACAGTCCTCTTCAAACAGAAATGGTCCTCTTGAAAAATGTTTTTTAAAATGATAATTTCTTACTGCAATTTTTATTCTCAGTTCCCCAAAAGATCATTTTGCTGTTTTGCGGTGTGGAGACTGTAAAAGACAACCAAGTTTCATGAGCAACCATATTTCCCAATTACTCACTTTATCTTTAAGAATTTTTCGCATTTTCAATGGTTTCGGGGTCATGTTTGCTGTGAGATACAGCTATAATTATGGTCATTTGGATCAGAATGTGGCTTCCTAAGTGGCATTTCTCCCTCACAATTTTATAACAGGGCTGAGAAGTCATTTTTATAATTTTTTAGTCCCTGTGCTGTGAGTAGTGATGAAGCGATTTACGTTGCAAGCGTCATCGGGTCGATAGTCGATATCGCAATTATCAAGACGATTTCCGATAGTCTATAATAGATTATCGCCGATGACCATTAAAGTCTATGGGAGAGGAACAACACCATTCATATTACACCCAAACAGGACTGAGAAGTTGAATTAACATCCACAACATCAAATGGATACGTGCTACACTTAGCAACACACATAGTAATAAAAGCCACAGAAATAAAATTACAGACCATTCACTATCCCTGTCTTGTAACACCAGCATGACCCTTAAACCTGCATACCCCACAACTTAAAAAGTGCCAGAAGGCAGAATTATTTGAACCATTTATTTTTTACTTGAACTTGGACATTGACTATGCTGTCCTGGACCGCATTAATGACCATTAAACCTGTCTGACCCACAGGATTAAAAAGTGCGGAATAAAGGAGTCCTTTGAACCACCATTTTAGTTGAACTGGAAATTACTATACTCTGTTCTATAACACAGTAAGACCATTAAACCTGTCCTACCCCGATTCAAAAAAGTGCCGGAAAATGGATTCTTTTAACACCATTTTCGTTGAAACCTGGACATTAACTAAATCTGTTCCCTGTACCGCCGTATGACCATTAAACCTGTCTGACCCCCAGAATTTTTAAAAAGTGCCGGAAAAGAGTCTTTCAACACCCCATTTTAGTTATCCTGGACATGACTATAACCTGTTCTGTAACCACAGATGACCATTAACCTGTCTACCCACAAATTCAAAAGTGCTGGAAAAAGGAGTCATTGAACCACCATTTAAGTTGAACTGACATTGGACTATACCTGTCCTGGGCACAGCATGAGCCCAAACCTGCATGACCCCCAGATTAAAAAAGTACCGGAAAAGGGAGTCTTTGAACCACCATTTTAGTTGAACTGGACATTAACTAAATCTGTCCTGTACCGCAGTATGACCAGTAAACCTGTCTGACCCACAGATTAAAAGTCCCCGAAAAAGCGGTTTTTCAAACACCATTTTATTTGAAACTGGACATTGGACTATACCTGTCCTGGACCGCAGTATGACCATTAAACTTGTCTGATCCACAGATTAAAAAGTGCCGGAAAAGGATCTTTGAACCACCATTTTAGTTGAACTGGACATTGACTAACCTGTTCCTGTTACCACAGTAGGACCATTATACCTTCTGACCCACAGATTAAAAGTGCTGGAAAAAGGAGTGTTTTTTGAACCACCCATTTAGTTTGAACTGGAAAGTTGACTATACCTTTTCTGGACCGAGTAATGAACATTAACCCTGTCTTACCCACATAATAAAAAGTGCCGGAAAAAGGAGTCTTTGAACCACCCTTTTAATTGAACTGGACATGACTATACCTGTTCTATACCACAGTAATGACATTAAACCTGTCTGACCCCCAGATTTAAAAAGTTGCCGGGAAAAAGGAGTCTTTTGAAACACCATTATAGTTGAACTGGACATTAACTATATCTTCCTGTACCGCAGTATGACCATTAAAACTGTCTGACCCACAGATTTAAAAGTGCCGGAAAAAGGCGTCTTCAACACCATTTTATAAAACCTGGACAATGACGATACCTGTTCAGTACCACAGTACTGACCATCTAAACCTGTCTGACCCACAAATGTAAAAAGTCCGAAAAAGGAGTCCTTTAACCACCATTTAAGTTGAACAGGACATTTGACTCATACCTGACCTTGGCCACAGCATGAGCCCCACCACCTGCATGACCCCCAGAAATAAAAAGTGCCGGAACAAAGGAGTCTTTTAAACCACCATTTTAGTTGAACTGTACATAAACTATATCTTTCCTGGACCGCAGTATGACCATTAAAACCTGTCTGACCCACAGATTAAAAAGTCCCGGAAAAAGGAGTTTTTCACCCACCATTTAACTTAAACTGGATCATTAACTATACCTGTCCTGGACCGCATTATGACCATTAAACCTGTCTGATCCACAGATTAAAAAGTGCCGAAAAAGAGTCTTTGAACCACCATTTTAGTTTGAACTGGACATTCGACTATACCTGTCCTGTACCACAGTAAGACCATTAAACTGTCTGATCCCCCAGATTTTAAAAAGTCCGGAAAAAGGAGTCTTTCAACACCATTTTAGTTGAAACTGACATTAACTATACCTGTCCTGGGTAACCTACATCGTTCAAGTCATCCTGTACCTCCCTTGTATAATTAAGGAATATTTGTATCAGCTTATTTTGTGCATGCCAGTTTTTTAGTAGGTAAATTCTAGAAAACACATTTTTAAAAATAGGATGGAATCCCACCACATGTCTTTTGGTTTCTCTATTTTTTTTATTGTATTAAATGGGTTGTCGCACAACCGGGTTGCTAGCTATGATAAAGATCTTTCAAAAACAAGGTCTTTTCAATAAGAGTGTCATGGCGGCCGCGGGCGCCGCTGCCCCTGCGCCGTCCCCTGCCTGCTGAGGGCTCGGTGCGAGCACATCCTCGGGGAACCGCGACCGCCCCCGTCCCCGCGCCGGCTCTCTTGCCTGGCCATGCTCCGGTGCACGCCGCTCCTGTCTGTCCCAGCCGTTCCGTGCGCATGCGCCCCCCTAGCGCGCGCCGCGACAGCTGGTCTAATTTAAAGGGCCAGTGTCCCGGTAATTGCTTAGTGCCGGCACTGGTCCTATATAAGGGTTACATCCCCAGCAACTCTGTGCCCAGAACGTTGGTGTGCGTTAGTGAGACTTAGTGTGACCTCTAGATTTCGAATTGATACCAGTGTAACAAGTCCGCTTGCTACGTTTTCCTGACCTTGCCTGTTTGCCGCCTGCCCTGACCTTCTGCCTGATCCACTGACCACGAACCTCTGCCTGCCAGCGCTGACCTTCTGCTGTCCCCGACTACGCCTTTGGATTAACGATTTTGTACCGACGCAGTTCCCCGTCCCCACCCAGCAAGTCACGGTCAGGGGTAACGACCTGGAAGCCTGCATGCCGCAAGCAAGTCCATCCCGCTTGGCGGCGGGCTCTGGAGAAAACCGGGCTACTTAGATTCCGTTCCTGTCGTGGCTTAACTATCAACGCTTGCGGTGGTCCAGAGAATCCACCGAACCCTTACAGTAACGCTCTGCCATGGATTCCGCCAGGGTACCTCTGCCCGAACTCCGGGACTTCGAGGGCCCGTCGCCCAGCAAGTCAGCGATCGACCAGCCCTCGCGGCCATGTGCGCCCTTCGGCCCGCCTACCTCCGCCTGCACTGCGCCTCCCCCTCACCTTTTGTCCTGCAGCCTCGGCTCTTCCTGCCCACCGGGCCCCTTCCTGCACTGCCGCCCCCTCTCGCTGAGGAACCCCAAAAAGGGAAGGGGTTTTCTCAGCCTTTGCTCCACCCACATCGAGAGCGGGGTCATCAGTTTCCTAAGGGGGCTAAAGGGGGCCTTTAAATTATTACCCCTACGGGCAAGCTCTGGCCTGGGCCACCCCGTTGGGGGACCGGGGTCCCTGGGCAAATTTGAAAGCCTTCCTCCAGGGGTTCCGCACCCTTTGAGGAAACCTGGTGAACCTCCCTGCTCCCGCACTTGCCCGCCTCCTCAGGGGACTCCAGTGGGACAAAAACCTGTGCAGTTCCCGCCCCTTTTACCCTCAGAACTGGACTGGGGTTTGGGGCAACTTTCGGAAAGGGCCCTTTCCGGGCATTAAAGTACTCGCGGCGGGCCCTGCCTACCTCGCTGGAGAAATGATTCGGTTGGCCACCCGGGTCGATATCCGCTTTTTGGGAAAAACAACAGGAGCTCCGCCTCCACGGAAAACCACTGCCCCCGCCCCTACCTCCTTACTCCTTTTTCAAGCCCTTTCCCCTTTTTTCCCCCAAAAGGGTTCATAGGAAGCCCCGAGGTTGAAAGGGCCAATTTTCCCCCGGAGGGCGTCACAGCGACGCCCGAGGCAGTTATGCTTTTACGTGGTGGTTTCGGCCACTTCATTGGGGACTGTCCGGTGCCCGGGGAAACCCCGCACCTAGGGCTCGAAGGGGAGGAACCCCTAGGTGTCAGTGGGCTCTCCCCGCCTAAAGTTTTGTTCATGGGAATTTTCCCAAAAAACACCTTTTTGGCCACCCTTCCTGGACTCGGGTCCGCTGGTAACTTTATCCCACGCGCTGGTGTCCCGTCCCGGCTTCCAGGGATCCCCTGAGAAACCCCCGTTTTTTCTCCTCAGTCAGCGGGAATTTCCCCAAAGGGTGCCATTGGTTTTTGCACTGCGCCCCCCCATCCTGAGATGGGCCTACACCGGAAACAGTGAAACACTCTGTACTGCCCCTTCCCTTCTGAGATACTTTCTGGCCTCCCCTGGTTAAAAGACATGCCCGACCCAAACTGAACCCCGGGAATTTTTCGTTGGGGCCCCCATGCCATTCCCCTTGCCTTCGGGGCTCCCCACCCCCGGGGTTTCCCCTTTCCAGCCACGAAGTCTTGCAGG